>CANUEY010119614.1:0-51075 GCA_948099555.1 Croton setiger
TTTCTGTAAACTCTTTTTAAATTTTCCGGAAAAATTAAACTTTTTCTTCTAACCTTCAGACTTGTCTAGGATGATAAAAAAATAAATATGTAATTATTTAATAAAATCTTAATTGAAAGAATATGTAATTATTTAATAAAATTTCATCACATCATACTAATACAATAAGAGTGTTTGGTGCAGTTGGTTAAGATGTATGCAACTTTGTCCAAAGGTTGCTGGTTCGAGCCTTCATGTTGTCATTTTCCATATTTATAGCAAGTGGGCCCCACAGGTTTGATTTAATAATTAGAATGGTTCAATTCAAACCTTAGGGACCCAATAGTAATTACCCCAATAATTAAATTAATTATTTTTATTATAATTTAATTAATTAGTAATTAAAATCATATTTTTTATTAAAATTTATAGTCTATAAATATGAGAATGGTAAGTCATTTAACTTTTTTAAAACTTTTTTAAAATGTGGCTGTAAAAGAAGTATTATTGATGGTAAAATCATATTTATATGATTATTTATGGTAATTAATTAATTAAATTCAAATAATATTTTAATAAGGAATGTTATTAAATTATTAATTAAATAAATTATATACTAATAAGAAATATTTTAATTAATTAAAAGACTAACTTAACAAATGTCAAAAATTACAAACTACCTATTATTAAAATTTTAAAATTAGCAAATGTCACTTTTACAACCAAATTTCTTAAAAAATCCAATAATACCCCTTAATACAAAGGTTGGGCACATTAACGGATACATCAAATGTGTTTCCGCAAACCTCACTCTCTCATCAGAAACCTTCCTCCTTCATCTAAAAATTCAGATTTTTCAGTGTTCTAATAGATAAATTAAAATATATTCTAACAGATTTTAAGTATTTTCTGTCAAATTATCAAATTTATGTAGATTTTTTGGCTTACGATTAGACACAATAACCAAATTTTTTTTGAACATCAACTGCCAATCGAAGCTTCTCCAAAAACCACAACCAAAATTTATAATTCTCAGAATCTAACACAATCTTAAAAATTAAGATGCATATATGAAAAATGCAGTTGCACAATTGATTGAAGAAGAAGGAAAAATTTAAGGATTGAATAATTCAAAAAGTAAAACAAAAGTATAATCGTGAAAATTAGATTTAGACTTAGAAAGAATCGTTAAAAACCCAATGCAGTTGTGGAATTGCTTTAAGAAAAAGAACAACTTAGAGGAGAAAGAAACTTGAATAATTTTTTGTTTAATATGACTGATGAGAGAGAGAAAGAAAAGAAAGAAACTTGAATAATATTGGGTTTTTTCTAATGCCAACCAAACGGATAAACAAAAGCCCAATAATACTCTAATGAATCTCAATTTGGTCCAATTACCACATTTCTCCAAAATTTTAAAAATACTGATATTTACTAAAAGTAATTTTCAAAATATTACAATTTTCTATAATTAAATTCAAATTATATTCTAAGGAATATTATATAATAATAGTCTATTATATTTAAATTATATTTTAATAACTAATACAATTTTAATTAAATTATAATAAAAAATAATTATTTAGTAATCAAATACAAATTATATTACCATAACGAATACTATTTTTAAGATGAATAATTATTCAAATTATTGAGTGATACTAACTTTTTATATATTTCTCAATAATTAATTTTTATATAATTACTAAATGTAATTTGATAAAAATTTAAATTATTATATAATTAAATAATAAATGTTAATGAGTAGACACGTGAAAAGGACATTAAAAAATACTAGTATGTATGTGAGAATGGGAGAGTCGTTTGGTTTCGACTAAAGTGTCTCCATAAAATCTATATTATTAATAATAAAATTGTTTTTACATAATTATTTATAAAAATTAATTAATTAAATTTAAATAATATTTTAATAAGAATTAATATTTTAATTATAAAAATAATTAAAAAAATTATGCTAAAAAAATAATATATATATATATATACTTTGAGTTTAAAAGCTATTTATTATGCCTAGTTGGTTTAAAACTCTTACAACTTAAAATTTAAATTCTTTAAACTGATAGAGTTCTTTGCAAACATTTAAGCATAGAGAATATAGGTTAAATTGAGTCGGTAATTATAGTTATTGAGTAGTTACAGTTTTTACTTTTAATTTATTTAAACAAAAATTATATAAAAATTAATATTATGTTAACGATTATTCAACAAGTAACAGGCGCAAATATAATATAGCTAATATGATTTACATATAATTGATTATTATGAATAATTATATAATATTTTTTATTAGAAATTAATTTGAATGTAATATTAATAATAATTAAAATATACTCATTATTGAAATACGATTTAGATTTTCTTAATTAATAATTAAAATAGTTTTTCTTATTGGAATATGAATTAAATTAATTAATTATTAAAAATAATTATATTAAAACAATTTTAATCTCCACAATATAAAATTTGTAAGAGTGTTTTGGACAAATTCAAATGAATTCATTCCTATAATTATATATATTATAAATAATTAATTGAATTCCATAGATAGGATTGACACGAGACTGTAAGTTGTATCAGTTAATGGCCTTATATGTGTCTACCAAATGCTTCGTTATATATATATATATATAAGGAAAAAAAAGAAGAAACCACTGCTCAACATTTAAGTTGTAAGCAAACACTAACAGCAAACCCGCCGGCTGCGGCCACCGGAGCGGCATGTGAGCAGCCTCCGGTTACGTGCCTACACGTGTAGAATTAAATGTTAGTGGAGTATTTAATGCAATATCTGAATGGTTGCCCCAACTGTCTTTCTTTCTTTTATATTTCTTGTACTATTGTGTAATTCTATTTGAAAATCTATTGGTATTTTTTGTTTGTTTGACTTAACTTAATTGACATAATCTTGAGTTCAATGTTAAAACTAATTTAGTACACAGTAGAAGTAATTTTTTTTTGTTACAGTTTAAAAGATTGATAATTAAGCTTGTTCTATTTGATTGATAAATGAAAATGTGATCCAAACTAAAGAATGTTTCCAAATAAAAATCATTTCAGAAGAATAATGGATAGATGATTTTGATGAGACAATTGACATGTCGTTTTGGGTGATCTTTTGAAATTGCTATCCAGCCATTATATAAAAGAAAAATGAGCATTAAACCTTTTATTTATTACCATTAGCCACATGAAAAGAGTGACGATAGCCATACCAAATGAAAGAGTTTGAAAATATCATATAAAGAGTGAAAATTTGATAAAAGTATTAAGCTCCCGCTAATACTAAAACAAATAATGTAAGTGATAATATGTAATTATAAGTTTAATATTCTATATTTAAAGCGTACCAACCATCTAAAAATTGAAATTGAATAGACGGCGACCATCGCCACAACCAGCGAACATGAAATTCATTACCGAATTGCCTAAAGTCCCTTAATTCAAAATTGCCTAAATGTTCAATCAGTTGGAATGTGGTTCATTGAATAAGCTTATAATCTCAAAACTAAAAGTCTCACCATCATTTTTATCGTTTTACCCATGCAAGACGAGTCCCATGTCCATTTGGAGTGGATGCCACGGTTGTTTGAAGTTTCTGTTGGAATTCTATCTCTAAAATCAGAAATTTCAAACGGCCACCGTTGACATATCCGAGCTCCTCTACCGACCCGCACCATATTGGCAAAAAGTTGATGTCGAGATGAAGCTAATGCTACCATCAACGACTACATAGGTTGTTGGACCACGCGTACCGGTAAAAGTTATAACGGTGTTTTCTTTTTAAATTCATATTTTTCAACTGTATTTTTTTAGACATTTTGGTTATCAAATGTTAAAAATAAGAATACATTTAAGGATCCTCACGTCGAGCGTTTCGATTTGATATACCCACTTGCCCCGTTTCTCACCGGAAATGGGAAGTCAGGTTTGGTTGTTAAAATATTTAGTTTGGTCATTTTGACAAAGTTCAATTTGGTACTTTAACATTTTCTTTTCACAGAAATACTAAAATGTTCAACGATCAAAAAATAGAGAAAAAGTAGGTGAGAGAAAATGTTTTTTCTGCAGTATTTTGAAAATATTGTCTACACATGATAACAAAAATGAATTTTTTAGTGCAACCGTCATTAAGGTATAGAGGATGACAGAGAAGACAACTAAATACATGTTTTATAGAAAAAGAGAAGTGTGCAACCACTATAGATATTTTGGATGTAAAACATGAAAAATGTGGTCAACTTATTAAGTTATGTGTTAAGAGTTACATGCTAAGTGATAGAAAATAGTGTATAATAAATCAAAATGCACACGATAACTATGTCAATTATGATGCAACTAATGCAAAATCGTTATAATGCAACCAGAATGGTGTATATGCAGGATGATATAAGACATTTGCACCCATATTGAACAAATTGGCCACAATTATTTTTGAAAATACAATCAGTTCTTAAAATATACCCTCTTTTTAAAAAAGAGAAAATGAAATTTTCGTTATAACTCTAATAATGGATAATCATTTTCTGCCGATGGGGAATTTAATATATTTTTTTTGTTTTTTATTGAAAATGGAGGTGATGGAATTTGAACATATGAAACTATTAATTTGTTACACAATAGACGAATATAATAGATTTTTTTCTTTTTTTTTATAATGAAGGGAATTTTTTTATGATTAAAATAAAAGATTCTCACCATATCATAAAATTCTTTGAAAATCTATACTTTTCCGAAACAGAAAACAGACGGAAATCTAGGATCCGTCCTTGAAATTAAATGATTTTAACACCAAACTATACAAATCGAGTAGATTGCACTCTGATATATTTTGTGTAATTAGATATTAAATTTGTTTTTTTAGGTTGGAGAGAGATTGAAAATTTCATTTTTCCCCCAACTTTAACACATAGTGTTTTCCACATCTTGATCATTTTGTGAATTATTTGTGGCCATTTCATTTAATATGGGTATAAACATATAATAAGGTATTGCATATCTTTAATAGTTAGCCATATTTACTATGGTTTGCATCATTTTCTCAAAATACGCCAATTTTTTAAAAAATTTTAAAATGAAAATTTCATTATATTTTCAATCTTTCTCGTCTAAAACTTGAATAAAAATTAAATGAATTTAACACCCAACTACATAAAAATCGAAAACTCTGCTCGATTTTATGTAGTTAGGTGTTATTAGATTTATTCAATCTTTTTCTGAATGTTTAGTCAGTGAAAAGTTGAAGATACAGTGAAATTTTCATTTTCACTTGTAAAAACATGGTGTATTTTGAAAACTAGCTGTATTATATGAAGTGATTATGCCTAATTTTTTCAGTATTGTTGCAAATAGCACCCTACAGTTGCATAATTCTAGTTACATATAAATGTACCATTTTCTTTATAATTGACATAGTGGTTGTGTGCATTTGTTATTTATTTTGCACTAGTTTTAAAATTTGGCATGTAACTCATAATATTTTACTTAATATAAATTTTCCGCATCTTTTCGTGTTTTGCACTAAATTATCTACAAGGGTGATCTATCTATCTTTTGCTATAAAACACAAATTTTCTTCTTTCCTTTGTCTTCTTTTGCACTAGATTAACACACCCACTTAAAAATTTATTTTTTCCCAACCCAAATAACTAAAAGACAAAGCGTATAATTGTTCTAAACTACTAAAATAGCTAAAGTCTCTATTATTTTATCCGTCTCAAAATAAATGTCTTTAAGTTTCACTTTTTTTATCTCATAATAAGTGTCACATTCTTAGATTATAACAAAATTAAGTGGTAATTTTTTTTAAATTCTTGAAATATTAATATTTAATTCATTTTGAAAATTTAATTAATATTTAATTCATTTTGAAAATTTAATAAATATTTGTGAAAGTGAAAATTTAGTTATTTGAAAGAGAAATAGTATTTGGAACTACCAAAATGAAAAAAAAAAAATCTCAATTATTTAGGAAGGGTTAGTATTAAAAACTAAACAATTAATTTATTTAATATACCTACCCGAAATTGAAGGACGAAATGGTAATTTACCCATTCACATGTATTGAGTTTTTTTTTTCTTTTTTATAGTAACAAATTTTGAAATTGAATTGATGAACCGGCCGTAATAATAAAACGAAAAAAAAAATAGATTAAGTGTTAAAAATTGAATAGTGGCATAAAATAACAAGTCCAATCAGACAAATAAACCGTAAAAAAACTTTCACTACTCCTGTAAGAAACGACACAGATTCTGCTGAGGTCCCACTTTCTCCTAATTTGTGGCCCCCACACGGTCATGTCACGTCATCTCCTGTCTGTTCCCGTGTTTCGTCCTCACCTTTTTTTCTCTCTTTGTTTTACGACTTTACCATACCAATCTGCGGGGTCCACTCTCCCGTACGTAGCACTATTTTTATTTTTTTGTCATTTCTTCAACGCGTGTCTGATCATAACTTTACTCGTATCGTAGGCCACTTGATTTGTCTTCTTGCTGTCACGTTAGCAAGTACTTGTAGTATTTGTTTGGGAATTTTTTTTTAACTTTGAGTGCTGCTGACTTTTACTACGGTTGAGGTCAGCAGGAGTTGCCGGTTTTGCTTGCCTCTTGCCGCTGCTATTCTAACAGTCACGGGCGTGTCATTGACAAAAGTGTCCGATTCTTTCAAAGACACTAATTACAAACCAACTTCTTTTGCATTCACTATTTATTTTCTTTTATAGGGAAAAAAATTGTTTCCCATCCTCAAGGATTGGACTAACATATTCTCATATTCTTCAATTTTGGAAAATATAAACCCTTTTTATTGTTTTTAGGAAAGTTAACTAACTTATCCAAGTTCTACGTGTTAATTTGTTTTATATATTGATAATAAAAAAATTATATAAAAATAATAAATTTTTGTACAAGTATCATTAGTTAAAAATATATGAGTATAATTAAATTTTGTTGATTTTTTTTAAAATAAATTTCTTCATTTATATATTTATTTTCATTTTAAAAATTTATTAGTGAATTTTATTATTTTTGTTTAATTAAATTTATTAATTATATAACTATAAAATTATTTAAAAATTATGAAATTGTTAATGATTAAAATAACATATTTTATAAGTAACGAATTAATAATAAATAATTAGACAAATAATTAAAATAATATATTTTATAATTTTGTGGATATATTTTTACTTGTTTTAGATGTTTGCTGTATATTTTGACGAATCATTGTTATTATACTTAAATATAGTATCACGTCCATTTGCAATTCGATTATAAATGCTAAACAATAATTTTAATATAGTATATAAAATGTAATAGATTGTAATTTATTTATTGATTAATTTAATAAAAATATAATATTATTAACTCATAATTAGAATATATTATTAATATTAATATTATTATAATGGTTATTAATTGATTAATTAATTTAATCATTTATTAAAGATGTAATTACCTTTAAAAATTTAGAAATATAAGAAGATATTTATGGCAATCCCAATATTTCCCATTCCAATTTGTTGAAATATTTTGGATAAATGATTTAACTGAAATAATTATTAAATTTCAGAAACTAAAATAACACTTTACTTTAATTGTTTCTCTTCTTTATCTCGTTTCTCTAAAGAAATACTACTGTTGAATGACCGCCGCCTTTAATCAACTGTTGCATTTACCATTGTTTATTTGTTTTGAATTTGTTCATCTTTCTAGCGGACGCTTCACTGCAACTCTACGATTCGTCCAAAACACGATGAAAATGACATGAAATCTCATCGGTAATAAATTTTCAGTGAAGACCAACCAAAAACAATTTGAATCACGTTAAAAACTCGTTGTTCTCGAACTACTTATTCAAAAATTTGGCTGGCTTTCGATGATTCGACAACTATTTTGAAGGTGCCAGACGAATGGTTGGCGCGAGGCTATCAATCGGCATCCTTCATTTGCCAATTAGCTACATTTAGCGGAGGTGGCGACATTAGGGTTCTAGTTTTCTTCCTCAGTTTTTTTACCAACTACTTCAATTTCTGGATTTTCTTAATTAAAAAAAAATAAAATTTCAATAAATATTAAAAAATATAAAAGTATAACTCTAAAAAATGGTGTTATTTACTTAATTAGTGATCTTTGATGTCATTAAATAGAAACTTAAATTTTATTGACTCTCATATTTTCCTATTTTTCAAAATATGCTTTAAAATCTTCAAATTTTATATTTCATCTAATATTCTCAAAATTTGCCATTAGTCAAAATTCATCGAATTAAATAATTTTAATAACCATTACATAATTATAATTTCAAAAAAAAAAAACAAATTTTATTATTAGAGTGCACATGAAAATCTTTTTTTTTATAAACCCAACCATCATTTGTACATACTATTAAAATCAAATGCAGTGAATTAAAAATTCTTAGATTTTGACTCAATTATACAAAGTAGATACGATTACAAATTTAAGGGTACAACATATTTTATATCTAATTTATAATACATATCCAAATCTTATAAATGTGACTCATTACATTTGATTTCGAGACTCTATATGGATAGTAATAATTTTTTTTCTTAATCCATCATGAATGGGTTAACTATTTCTATCAATATATATTTCGTTCTCTCTATGTATAATAATTTCATTACTATCATTTTTAAAAGAATTTTTAAGGTTACTTCTGTAATATTTTTACATTTCAACTCAAAATTTTAAAATAAAATTATTTAGAAATTCAGCACTTCATAATTTTATTCAATAAATCCTATTTACATTATTCATAATTTCAATCCAATTAACTATAACTTAAAAATATAAAACTAATTAAATTAACAATTAATAATAAAATTGCAAAATTGTAAAATAACAAAATACAAAAATTAGCAATTGAAGATGTGGAAATAGGGAACCAAACAAAAATTATTCGAAAAGTATAGAGGAAAAAGGGAAAACTGGCCTAGAATTTTGGACACACACATAGACAATATAATGTTTTTTAGAGACAAATTTTGCAGATATACTTAGGTTTCAAATGAATATCAATCGGTTTTATTTGATATTTAGTCATGTGATAAACGCGCAACTATGGCTAAAACATGCCAAGTTATTTTGTTTTATTTTTTAAATAATATTTTTATAAAATATAATTCAAATTTAATTAATTAATAATTGAAATAGTATTTTTTATTAGACTGTGCTTTGTATTTAATTCATAAATTGTGAATAATTATAGAGTATTTCTTATAAATTAAAAGAAACAATGTCGATCTTCATATAGTTTTTACTATTATTTTTTTATAGTGTTACGATGCTTGGTTTTCACTGCGGATCAAGTCAGACGATGGAAAGCTTCCAGCTAAGAATTCTGTTACGAATTCCAAACTTTAATTAATTCTGCAATATATAGTAGAGCAAGGACTGTATACACATAATTTTTGGTTTTAAGCTTTTTCCTAATAAAAGGAATTTTTCCTCCTTTCATCAATGAATATTTAGTTGATTTCATGCTATCATTTTATGATTTTGTTATGGTATCAAAGCACTTATCCACATCAAAATTTTAGATTGTAATTGTTGACACTCGATTTTTGTTCTAATGAAAAATCAAAAAGAGAATAATTGAATTAAATATTTTTCAATTAAATTTTAATTTTTTAATTTTAATTTAATTGAATGAATATTTTGTATTTAGAATTTTATGTTGATTTGTATTTATATGTTAATTTTAGAAAAAAAAAATGAAATGAAAAATGAGAAGGAAAAATTAGGAAAAAAGAGAAAGAAAAGAAAAAGAAAAGAAGAAGAAAAAAACAAAAAGGAGAAATTTGAAAGAAAATAGAAGATGAGGAGGGAAATTGAAAGAAGAAAGAAAAAGAAAAAGGTGAAATTGAAGGAAGAAAGAAAGAAAAGGGGCTAAAAAAGGAATTAAAAGAGAAAAAAAAGGATGAAAATAGAACAAGAATTAAAGGTTGAATCGAATCAGAATTGGTTCGATTCAGAATTTCTCCCGTCTGGTTTTAGTTGCTCAAAACGCGACACTTTGGCTAAAACGACATTGTTTCCTTAAGTAATGAAACGACGTTGTTTCATTAAGTCAGAACACAGTGTACAGGCCAAAAAACGACATTGTTTTGCATTTAGAAAAAACAAAAAAAAAAAATAAAAGAAAGAAAGAAACACAGAAGCAGCAAAATGAGGGTGATTTCCAAAGGAAGTGTTATAATTTTCAATGTGGACAGAAAATAGTGTTAAAATTTGGAATGTGGACATTTAAAGGGAGTTCGCATACCAGTTATGCGAACTATGAATGGAAAATCTAAACGCTAAATCTAAAATCCTAAATACAGAAGACTGAACCCTTAGAGAGTTCGTCTTTGATTTATATACTGTCACAAGTTCGCATACCCAATATGCGAACTTTGGGAAAAAAAATAATAATTTATTCAGTTTGCATAATCACTATGCGAATTATTGAAATTCGCAATACAGTATGCGAACACCCTATTCGGCATCCACATTTAAAATTTTAACACCTTTTTTTGTATTTAAACCGCAAAATGACGAAGCAGAAGACGCGAAGAGGACGCAAAGGAAGGAAGATTGAAGACGAAGCAGAAGAAGGAGAGTTGAAATGGAACTCAAAGACCTGAGAGAGAATCCAAAAGAGATAAGGACAACCGGAGGAAAAGAAGGGGAGGCAAGCTGCTTCTGCCTTCAAAACGGAAGAGTTTTGTTTTGAAGAGGAGGTTGGAGATTTTGAGGGAAGGAAAATTTTTTCTAGAGAGTGAAATCCAGAGAGAGTTTTTAGGGAGTTCCAAAGAAAATTAAAGAAAAGGAAACAAGAAAAGATCCTTCTTCGTTTTCTTTAGGTTTTTAGGGTTCCTGATTTTTGAAATTAGGGCTTAGGAATTGTGGATTTTTAGTTATAGAGTTTTAGAAACCATTGTAATTTTTATGTTCTGGTTTTCAAAATTCAATTTGAAAACTCGAATCTGTTTGTTTTCTTATTGTAATTTCTTAAACACTCTATCGAGGTAGTCCTTTCTTGCAAGAACCTGAATCATTTTGAGTTGGAATCAAGCAATCTAAAGGCTTTGTTCAAAGGTACTTTTCAAATTTCCTTCTGTATTCATTTACTACTTTATTTGATTATTAAAGTGGGTGTTATGGAATATTTCTCAATAAAATCAGATTGATAATTTGGAGTTTGCTCTGAGATTTAAGTATGTTAGTTTCTGTTTGGTTCACTCTTGTTTTTTTTTAAGTTGCATTATGATTTGATTTGCCATTTAGGTAAAAACCATTGCTTATTATTTTAAATTCATTTTCCTCTCTCTTCTGTTAGTCTTGGCATACTTCTAGAGTTTCAATTCTGCCCACAGTCAGCAACCTAGTTCTCGCATCTCTCATTTCTCCTGTTTTGATTTCTGTCTTAATATGCTGCAACAAGTGGTAATTTCTGGCTTTTTAAGAATTTCAGTTTTATAAACATGTGTTTTGTTTCAGTCCTATTCGTATGATAGTGGCTACATTTGCAAGCCTGGGTATATTAATCTGAGGTTCTGGTCTTTGAGTAATGGCAATTTGGTTGATTCCTTTGTTGATGCTGGTTTTGGTCATTGTCCCTGTTACTTATTTAGTTCTGCTTAAATGATTTGGCATGAGAGAATAGGTGAGTTGTTGGTTGTCTCTTGATATTAGCTTTACAGCTTCTGGTAATTTGGTTATTAGTTTAGAATTCCGCTTAGATAAAATTGTCACTATTTGGTGGTTTCTGTTGTCAATGTCTGCTGTTATTATATTTCTACTTGGTTCTATTTTTGTTCATGATCTCTTTTTCCTATCCAATTCTTTTTGTGTCAAAATCATATTTGTTTGGGAAGCATGAATGTTTTTTTAACTGCCTTTAACACCATTGCTTTCAGCTTGACAGTTTTAGTTTCTGTTCTGTTCTCCCTTTCAATTTTTATGTCTTCATTAGCTCTAGGATCAAAATACCTTTAAGGCCCTAGTTTAAATGTAGTTCACCATAATCAATTTGTTTTGTTGATGTTCATTGTGCCTATTGTGCCCTTTAGTCTAAACTCAGTCCTAGTCAAGTCCCAAAACTGCGACTGTTTATTCCTATTATTACCATAACATGTTACTTTTTTGATTAAAAACCATCTTTCGATCCTAAAGTACTGTGAAAGTCCCCATTTCAGGTTGCTTAGACTGCTTTTGCTTAACATTGTTTTTTATGATTGTGGTTTATATTTTGTTATTCCTGCTGAATTGCTAAGTTTTGAAGGATTGCTTTTGAATGTATTCAATAATTTGAGGACTATATTGAGATCTTATACATACTAAAGACTGTTTGCAAATGATTAAATGTTTAGGAATTGTTAAGTGAAGAAATATATGTGTGAGGGCTGTTTTGTAAATATTTAGTATGTTTAGGTGCTAACTTGCAATTTGAGCATATTTGGGGCATTTTTTGATAATTTGGCATGTTTAGGGGTTAATTGTGTAATTTGCATGTTAGGGACCAATTTGGTAATTTTACATAATCAGACTGTTTTAGTAATTTAGCATGCTAATGGACTGTTTTATAAATTTAATTTATTTAAAATTTTTGAATGTTTTGCATGTTTTAAGGACTTTTTAGTAATTTACATAAATATAAGTGCCTGTTTCGTAACTTGCCAAAATTTAGAGGACCTTTTAATAATTTTGCATAAATGCTCCAAATGTTTAATCTTTATATTCATGGGGTGTTTTTGGGTTTAAATAACTAACTATGGAAACTAAAAGGGTAGATTGTAATTATTTAAGACCTTTTTATAATTATTTTCTCTTAATCAGAGAAAAAATAAATTAGTTTTAGGATATAGATTATTTATTTTTCTGCACTTTATATTTCCGTAATTTATTGCTTTCATGTTTGAATTTGTTTTCACAAGTGACCGAAAAATGTCAATTAGAAATATCGTTAGATAACCACGCCATGAATTTTTTCAAAATAGAATTAAACTTAAATCTTAGAAATTAAATAAACCAGAGATGCTGATTTTGTCGGGCAACGATTTAAGTAAAACTTAGATCATCGTACCTTACCCCCTTACCCTGAATTCTAATTTTGACCAGTACCTTTTAAAAATTAAAATGGAGTCATTTTTCAAAAATTAAAATTGGTGTCCCAAAATCGGGTGGCGACTTGTTATTTTTTAAGACCGGCTAGCTTCGGCAATGCGCATCCAAAAAATATTTTATCACCATATCTTTTTGCAATAAAACTGAACAAACATCTTCTCTACCACTACCTCAAAGTCACTCACCAATGGCAGCAAAATCAAATTTACGGTATTTTTCAATGCATCGCAAAACAGAAATTCTCCTAGCATCCACATCACGAAGCAGTGTGCTCTCTGTTGGGATATAAGATCTGGCAAGCCGTCTGGAATGAGTGTCTAGGTGCCTCAACACGCCGCGAAATAACAATCGATTGTGCGAGATGTCACCGTCCTAAAAGGTGAATCCCAAAAAACCTTAGCAGTACATATGCCATCCTAGAACTGGCACAACATACCGTCCCGTCACTGCACATCTGTCAACCTGTAGCTCCATCATCACCTCTACATCTTGAAGCGTGATCATCTCCTCTCCGAAAAGTAGATAAAATATGTGTCTCTCTTAACATCACCGCTCCACCAGAGTCGTAAGTATGGCCCAATTGTACTGGATGTACCCGATCTTCTGCACCATTCCGAACCCTAACTCGTTGATGAAATGAAGGGTCCATGCATTATCCGTCTCAAATTGCCTCCATATAGTTGTATCGGCTTGCCAAACACTGAAGGTCCGATCGTACCTCTCATTGCCTTGGAATACGTAAAAAGATCGGTGCTCTATTTATAGCAACAGTAAATCATGAACTATGGTCCCTGATTTAAGACCCTCACCTGCTGCGAACTAGAAGATAAACCTCTACCCATTGCTACACGTAGTTTTCACAATCTTTCAATACATTTAATTTAATAAATATTTTTATAAATAATAATGTGATATTCGTAACCCGAAATCATACATCATGCATATCGTCATTATAGGTGTAACACATTTTTATGGTTTAATTGCGTAAGCATCAATTTAGTTGATATAAGTTAGCAAGGTAAATAAAGGATTATTTATTTAGTAAGAAAAATTATATATGAACATTTTAGAAATTGAATTGAAATCATATGAATAATTAAGTTTTTAGGACTCGTATATTGTCAGTATTCGTAACAAGCAAATCCGCTAGGGTTTTTATTAGATGCAACTGTTTAAATTACGATGACGCAAATTATTAAAAGGAGTAAATATAAATTTAACAAAAGGAAGATAAATTGGTTTTCGAGTCGATAAAATATTTTCACTTTGGAATTAAAAATTTTTACGACGACATCGTAAACCTCGGTTCTACCAGCATTGTCGAGATACCAGAGTCGATACCCGGTATTGATTGGACCAGGGCTGTAAACAAACCAAATAGTTCGAGGTTCATTTGACGTTCTGTTCGAACAAAATTTGATTCGTATTCGAAATTTAAACGAGCTAAATTTTTTAGTTCAAATATTTCACAAACTGAACTCGAACCGAATATAACTATTCCCGAATTGTTTGTCGAACACCCTCAAAACGGCATTGTTTTATATATGTATAAATAATATACACAGAAAATTATTCTAACCCTAATTTTCCACCACAAATAGCCACACCCCTAAACTAAACCCACCATTGTTTCTCTAATTTAGCCACACCCCTAAACTAAACCCACCATTGTTTCTCTAATTCAGCCGCACCTCTAACCCACCACTGGTGGCACCGCCGTTTGCTTCTCCCTCAAGTGCTCGCCTGTCGCCAGACCCTATCCCTTCAGTCGGTGGTCGCCTTTAGGTAAGTTTCGCTCTTCAATGTTTTAGTTTCAGATTCATAAAAATGATGATAAAAATGATTTATTTTGTTTTCCTTGCATTTCGCTTGATTCATTTTAATCAATGTTTCCTTTGTTTGTCGATTCTAATTTTATACGTTAATTATTGATCATATAGCTTTGTCGTGTGTGTAATTGGTTGATTCATTGATTTCTTAAAATCGAAGGAGTATTATATTATGTTCTAATCCAGTAGCTGTGGAAAAAGGAGAAGGACAGGAAAGTCATAGAGTGTTTGTTGTGTTTGATTTTTTTTTCTATCAAATTTGATTTACATGCAATCAATTTTTTGTTTTCAAGTTTCCAAATTACAAAATCAAGGTATTTACATCATCTATTCTCTTTGAATTATTTTTATCCCATTTATTTTTAGCATATTGAATATATGTGATGCTATTTATTTTATTGGGTTTTACCCAATTGATTTTGGTTACATTCTTGAATTTTACTTCAGATGTAATTGATATTTAATTTTCAGATCAGCATCTTTAATTTTTGATTGCATGCCTTCTACAATGCCATAAGAATATTCTTCATTAGTTCATTGCATTGTGAAAGTTATTAATTTGATTGTTCTAAAGGTAATTCAGTACCTTAATTTTGTTTCAACTAAAACAGTTCTCTGGGTTTGGCTCTGCTGTCAAATGTAATTAGTTTGAGACTTTGAGCTGTGAAGAAACTAGTATAGAGTTATTAGTATTAAGTCTGTGTCAATTAAGACTACCATGGGAATCCAATGCAGTTTAAAGATTTCGGTTGATATGTTAGTTTTCATATTTCTTAGAATTGGCAATTAAACTTAGTTTTTTTATTTTTTTTGATGCTGGTGTTCATGAAAGTTGAGGTTGTCTTGAACTTGGTGAATAATAGATTTGGAGAATCTAAACTTATTGCATTAGTTGATAAAAATATGGAAATTGATATTTTTATATGTTTACTCCATTAATACTAAACTAACCTATGAATGATGTGTCAAAAATTAGTTCTTAGGTGTTTATAGAGGTATTGATATGTTTGAGAATATTTTTTTTTTCTTATTTTCTAAATTGTTGAGCAATCCAATGAAAGTTTGTTAGTATTTTAATCTAGATTATGTTTTTATTATTATTTTAGAGCAGCACCAAAATGACGAAAGAAATAACAAATTTGAGATGAAATCTTCTTATGGTTTTTGTGATTATTGTTTGGTGTATGTAACTTTATAAACTGTTTTATTTTTTCTTTTATTTTTATGATTGACATATTTATTATTGTTCATGTAGGATGTCTAATCTAAGAGGATCTTCCACACAAGATTCAATTGCAAGCACTGTCATGGGTCCTCTAGAACCACAAATGAATAGTTCTAATCCTATTGGAACTACATATGAAAAAGGAGAAGAGGACATCCATGACGAAGAAGAGGGAGGAGGAGAGGAAGGAGAGGAAGATCTATACACTAAAAAGAAAAGGAAAAAGACTTTAGAGGTTTGGAAGGAGTTTAAAGAGGTTGAACTCCGTGATGGTATGAAAAAAAGGGAATGTATACATTGCAAATCTTGACTTGTGAAAAGCCAAAGTAGCACAGCAACACATCTTCGTAGGCATCGAGATAACTGTTCAAAGAGAAATATGGCTTTGAAAGGACAATCAACACTAATAGTCGCTACAATGTTGGGAGAGAGCCAAAGCGTCAAATCTGTCCACAACTTCAAATATGACCATTCTAAGGCAAGAGAAGTCCTTGCTCATATGGTAATGGTACATGAGTTGCCTTTCATGATTGCTGAATATGAGTTGTATAATTTATTAATGCATATTGTAATACCATACTACACAAAGATCAGTCAGGCAACTCTTAGGGCTGATTGTTTCATTGCTTATGAAGTAGAGAAAAAGAAAATAATGAAGCAATTGCAACTAGTAGATAAAGTTAGCATCACAACAGATTTATGGTAGTCCGGACAAAACATTTCATATATAGTCATCACGTGTCATTTTGTTGATGAAAAGTGGCATTTGCAAAAGCAAAATTTAAATTTTTAGATGTTCCACCACCTTACATTGGTGTAATTATTGCTGATCTTTTGCATAAATGCGAAATTGATGCCAAGGTTTGGAGTGTTAGCGTAGACAATGCTACGTATAATGATGTCGCGATTAGAACTTTGAAAGATTCACTTTCTTATAAGAAAGAACTTCCTCTTCAAGAAAAATTATTTCATGTTAGATGTTGTGCGCATATCTTAAATCTCATGGTTCAGGATGGTTTAGATAAAATTAAACCAAAAATCCATAATATTAGGGAGAGTGTTAAGTATCTTTCGAATTCAAAGTCAATGTGCATAAACTTCAGTGCACTTGCTAAGCAATTAAAACTCCCCAAACAGAAACTTGTATTAGATTGTGCCACAAAATGGAATTCAACATTCTTTATGCTATCAACTGCATTGGAGTTTAAGGATGTTTTTTTCGAATATAAAAAAAGAGATGTCAGTTATCATAACTTGCCCAGTGAGCAAGATTGGTTAAAAGTTCGATAGGTGTGCAAGTTTCTTGAAGTATTCAATTCCATTACCAAACTTATTTCAGGTAATTATTTCTAAACGTTTTTACTTTTATTGTTACATGTCTAATAACTGTAAATTTTATTGTAAGCTGTGAATATATTACTTGCAACTTATTTGTTTTTCAGTTATGTAAAGTGAAAAGGCTTTTGGATAAAGTTTGTTTGGACACTGATGAATTTATTAAATTGATGGGAGGTAGGATGAAATTTAAGTTTGATAAATATTAAAGTGAATACAACCTTTTAATTTCCATTGCTGCTGTTCTTGACCCAAGAAAGAAGATGATGGCTATTAACTGGACTTTTCCTAAAATTTATTCTTCTGCCGATTGTGTTGAGAATATTGCAATTGTTAAAGAGACATTGTGTATGTTGTACGAGATTTATGTTGAAGATCATAAAGCTAGACACCAACAAGCTTTATCTGAAGGTTCTCGTTCAACTAGTCCAATTCATCCTCAAATTGGTTCCATTAATGATGAACTACAAGAGTTTGATCGATTTGATTATTATGTTCGAGAAGTTGAACCATTGGTTTCATCAGAAAAATCAGAATTAGATATATACTTGGAGGAAGGGTTGCATACGTGCACTTCGGAATCTTTTGATGTCATACAATGGTCGAATTCTCACTATCTAAAGTTTAAGATTCTATCAAGGATGACACGCGATATTCTTTTTTATTCTGATCACAACTATAGCTTCAGAATTCGCTTTTAGTGCTAGAAATAGAATTATTAATAAACATCGTGCATTTTTTAGAGCGGAGACCGTGAAGGCCCTGTTATGTGGCAGTGATTGGTTGAAAGTTTTGTATGGATTGAAGCGGAAGCATAGAGTAAGTTTAATGTTTAAAATTATAATTTTCACAATTCTTTTAGTCTAATCTAATTAATTTGAAATGAGTAAATTTAATGTTTGAAATTATAATTTTCACTCTTTTAGTCTAATTTAATTAATTTGAATTTAATTTTTTTTGCAGATGCTTGAAGAAGATGAAATTAGTATGGATTAACTATTGGATTAATGTAAATTTTTTGTTTTGAATTTGTAATTTTAAATTTAATATGTTAAATAGTTGGGTTATAATGTTTAAAAACAATTTATTTGCAGTAAGTTTTTGGTTAAACGAACTATAATTCAAATAGTTAAATCGAATACTGTAATCGAATAATAATCGAACTGTTTCCGAATATTTTCGAATAGTTGCCAAATCAAATTCAAACTTTTAATTGATGTTCGAGTCGAATACGAATCCGAATTCGAACACCACGAATACCTAAACGAACTCGAGCTGAACCTATTACTGTTCGGTTCGTTTACAACCTAATTGTACTGCAAATATTAATTAAAAGGAATGAAAATCAGAAGTGAAATGAATATATATATATATATATATATATATGTAAATTAAAGGAAGGGAATGAATATATGTAAAATTTATAAATAAAATTTAAAAAGGAATAGGTATGTATGTGTGAAAGTAGAAAAAAAATGGAGGGTATATATAAAAACAGAAAGAGAACAGAGAGGAAAATAAAAACAAAAAGAGAAGCAGAAAGAAACAAAGCAAGATAGACGAGAAAAAAAAAGAAAAAGGAAAGAAGAAAGGAAAAAGAAGCTAGGGTATTCTTAAACCTCTAAAAAAGTATAGGAATAGAAGAGGAAGTAAAGAAGCGTGTAAACAAAGGAGGAAATCGAAGAAAATAGAAAGAGACAAAAACATGGGAGGAAGAAAAAGGGAAAAGAAAAGAGAACAGAAAGAAGTAATCGTCGTGCATGGGGAGCTCAGGTTGTCGGGGAAGGGTCTGATAGAGTTAGGTGAACTGCAGAAGTCAAGAAGACGTCAGAAAATAAAGGATAACCGCCAGAAAAATCAAGGTTACTGTTCACGTGAACAGTAACCCTGTTTGTAGGGAGCCGCGAAGAAGACGACTTAAAACGGTAGAGGAAGCTGCGTTTTGAGTTATTTTTCACTTTAGATTCCTGAATTTTGTAATATTATAAATTGATCCTTAAAGTTATAAGTTTATGCAATTGAATCCCTCTAAAAACTTTGAATTCTTTTCAATTTAGTCCTTCCAGATTATAATTTTTGTAAATTATATTTTGATCTAGAAGTTTTGAAGCGCTTACAATTAGGTCCTTCAAAACTTTTAGATCTTTTCAATTAGATCCCATTGCCTAATTAAATTATAAATATTGCAAATTGACCTCTGAACTCACTGGTGGACTTCAATTAAACCCTTGAAAACTTTAAAAACTTATGCAATTGAGTCCTTTTGGATTTAATTTAAAATTTATTTTATAAATTAGACTAATTAGTCATTTAATTAAACTAAATTATGATAAATATTGTTGAATATAATTAATATAAGAAAAATTAAGTTTAATATTAAACACGAATAGCATTATTATATATTTTAAAAATAGTAAACATATGTCGGAAGTTGAAATTCAAACGAAATAAAAATATTTTAGAAATATTATTAATATGATAAAAAGAAAATAAATATAAAGTCATGCATTTCATTTCATGTGAAATATAAATGAAAAAAATAAAAGATTTATATTGAATTATATAGGATCATCGAATATAAGAGAGGAGCGAGAGAAGCAACCCGAGGCCTGATTTTAGTTTTGTTTTAAAGTAAGTATAAATTTAGAAATGATAATTGAAATAATTTGTTGTTGTGATTGATTCTATGGAAATTGATTATTTGTTGATTATTAATTATATTGAAATTGAGATGATAAAACATATGATTTTATAAATGTCATATAAAGCATTCATACAGAATTTAATAAAAGGAGTTGTAACCATCCTGACCTTGTATTTGTAAAATTTCACAGGCGAAACCCACGGGCCATTATATGATTTTACAAACAAGATCTATGGGTCAAAACATGATTTTAAAAATGGACATTCAGGTCATATAGGAACTTGATACTTGCTAGTCAAATGATATATGAAATTTCTAGGGCAATACTTGGCGTGATGGGTCACAACCAAATTAAATGGAATCACATGACATAAACACGTGCATATTGATACTATTGATTATTGTTATGAAATTGTTGATATTGCAGATTTAATTTATAGTAGTTTATAATTGTTGAGTATGCGACTCATCAAAATCGCAATTCGTGTTTCAGGTTCTTGTTGCAACTGTCAAACTAGATCACAACGTGAAGTGTAGCATTTCACACTCGATTTTCACAGGTCACTCAATTGAAGCATAGGATTTCTCTGCCTCATTATTACATTCATATGTATAGTTGTATTTAATATGTTTACGTTGAATATTGTATAATTACAACATTGTGAATTAATTTATTGATAGATGTATATGTTACATGTTATAAGGATGTGACAACTAATATAAATTATAGTAAATATTGTGTCACGTGTAATAATATGTATATAAAAAAGTGATTTGTTTAATAAATAACGTATATAGGGATAGAGTTTGTCACAAATAATTTTATTATTATTTTTAAATATTATCAATAATATCATCAAATTAATATATTAAATAATAGTATTAATTTTTTATGCAAATAATAATAATAATAATAATAATAATATAATTATTATTAATAATATTTTCTATATTAAATTAATATTAATAATTATTAAATTTAATATGACTAATAAAATTATTAAATATTAATTTAGTAATATTAAATTAATTTTTTAATATATTATTAATTTTAAATATTTATTAATAATATTAAATAAAATTATTCATATACACATATATATTCTTAATTATGACAAAACAATAATAAACAAATTTAATTCTTTATAATTTTGCTATATGTTATATCACAAAATTTATCAACACTACAAGTCTATTGACTAATATTTCACATTATGGATATTTTTAAATTATAAACTAACAAATTAAATAAAAAGAAACACGACAAATGGTACTTACATTTGCATCGAATGTGGAATATCGCTAAGAAACTGCTGAAATAGGACTCTAATCAAAATTCTCTCAATTGCCGGATTTTTTGTTGAAGTTTTAAGATAGGTAACAGAAGAAACAACATTTTGCTGCCAGATTGTGAAATCGCCCTTTCTCAATTTCAATTTGCGAAACGTCAGGAGAGACACACGTGTCCATCTCTTACTGGACCGCCGTATTCGCATTTTCAACTTGCGAAAATTTGGAGCAAGACATGTGACGCGCAAGGTTTTTTTCGGTAAAAATATCTGAGTATAGTTTAATATTTTTGAATTGCGAAACATTAATGACAATAATTATGTCATGTGTATTTTTATCGTTGGCTAAAAAAGTTAATGAGATTTCGCAATTTGAATGACGAAAGAACACTTAATAAGATATTAGCAAATGATTAAGTAAAGGTCGTTAAGTTTAATTAATTATTTGCTAATTTCTTATTAAGTGTTCTTTCGTCATTTAAATTGCAAAACTTATATTGTTTCGCAAGTGTAAATTGCATAACCTATAATTTTTCGGTAATTAAACCATTAGAAAGACAACCACAAGACTATCACATAAGAATTTTGAACAATTTGTAGAAAAGAAGAGAAGACTAACTTAAGTGGTTGTGTAAAGCCTAAGCAACGAAATGAGGTTGGAGCAAAAACCCCACCAACGTTGTTGAGAGGTCACTAATTAATTATATATATAATTATAATTATAATAATTATTATTATTTTAGGTAATTAATTAATTAAATTAATTAATTGCTGGGGTCAAGTCGTTAGAGAAAAAAAATAAAAATTGAATAGGTAGATAGAATGGACAAAAGAGGGTGTCTTTATCAGTGTTGGTTTCAGCTCCAACTGTTTGTCTATGTCCATTTGTAGCCTATATGTCTGGTTAAAGAGTCTCTTTCTTATTACTACTTTGTTTTAAGAGATTATTTGGAATGTTTCTTCTAATTTATTACTACTACCAATAACAATTAATTTTTTTTAATAATATTCTAACTGTTTTTTTTTTTTTTTTAGTTTCATTTCAAATAAATTAGAAATTGGCAAACTTAGATGTTATATTTTGAGGGTCGGCAACTTTTTTTAATGCTTAATAATAGGTAGGAGTCCTATAATAGGTCCTTGCCGGATATCGCTCCGGCAGACAGGTCCAGCCGGTCGATTCCCAATTTACAAAATGGGTTTAACACAAATTAAATCCAAACGTTTTACTAAAATTAAATTGAACCATTTTGATTCCGTTTTTCTTAAGTTTGCTTGCTTGTTGCAGTTATGGTTGATTTTCTTTTTTTTTTTTTTTTTGAAAACAGAATATTTTGATTAAATAGGTACAACAATTCTTAGTTGTACAACAATATAGCAAAATGATTGAGTGTTTAAGCAGCTGGTCTGAATAGCAGTCGGTGGATCATTAACCTCTAACAGCTAAAAGTTAAACGGATTAACTTTTTACAAAACGTTAGTCTAAACTTTAAAAAATATCTAAAACACTATGTTACCGAACATTATAAAAAAGTGCGTTAACATTTTAACTAATCAAACCATTAAATACTACGTTGACCACAATTGCGTATGATGGTGTGAATGATTTATTTGGATAATAAAAATGACATAAGTGTTGTTAAAAGAAGGGGAGTGGAGTGCCACATGTTGCTACTTTGGTGTAATGTCTTTTTCAAAACAATTAAATGTTTGGACAAAGATTTAACAAAAACCATCAACCTAATGTCTCTAATTTTCATAACACTCCCAACAACATTACTACATAAACCTTTTTTTTAACTGTTAATAATGTTTTTATTACTAATCAGCTCTTTTTCAGACCTAACTGGAGTAAAAATTAAAATAAAGAATGATATATAAAGTGCTTCATAATTGCTTTACATAAATATATATTATAGTACTTAGAGAGTAGGAGAGCCATCGTCCCTTCAATTTTTAAAAAACTATGTTTTTAAGTCAAAGGTATTTGTTGTTCGGTTCATATGTTTGAATCAAATTTTTTTTAATTACAAAATTAATTTTTAATTACTTACTAAATAGAAATAAAATAACACATTAACTGAACGCATACATTAATTAAGTTTGGCTGAATCATCATTTATTATAGAGTTGATATTTATATGGATTATAATATAAGTAAATTGTGAAGTTTATACATTAATTAAAGTTTCATCTTGTTATCCTAAATTTTAAAATCGAATCTAAAATTACAAATTTTTATATTTTTTTAGGAAATAAAATAATATTATTAAGAGCTTGGACATAAATAGTGATGAAATGCCGAATAATTTGGCCTTTTCATGCAACTCATATAATCACCAACATTAGTTTGTCCTTAATCACTATGTCACCATCAATAATACCAACTAAATTCCTCTTAATCTATTTTCATAATTTAGTTTAATGATGCCCAAATCCACAACTACTAATTGATAACCATATTTTAACAAGGGGTATTTCAATAATTTCGAATACTAATAAAATCAAGCTTTCAATTTCCTAATTTGCCCTTTTCCTAACCATACGATAACCATGACCAAATTTGCCTCCGACCAAAAATCAGGGACATACTTAACAACCGGTGTGACAATGTAAAGTCTTTATATTGACCATGGTTAATTAAAACTTAATCCCAAGGTTAAGTTAAGAGTTTATTAGTACTTTACTGCGGTTAATTAAAACTTAAAACCCGGGCCTTGGTCTACGTTCTACAAACTACTGCATCGAACTTAACCATAGTCAAATGAATCTGGTTAGGATTATTTTTTTTGGCCTTGATTTCAGAGCTCAACTGCTCGCGATACTTTGACAATTAACCCATTTTCTCGTTTTTGAGGATTATCCATTTTTTAATTAAGGGTCAGGGTGATTAAGGAAAATAATTCATTCTTTATTAAATAAACCTCCTTTTTCTTTGCTTGATAATTTCAGTTTCACTCCACTTGCTTCCCTTATGCCGTGTGCTTCACTCCTATGACTGCTCTTTTTTATATTTTTATTATTTTACATAATAAAAATTCTCATTTTTATATAAATTCATAATATCTAATAAATAAAATTCAATAAATATGATTAATAATTTTATTTATTTATTTAATGTATGTCAAAACACTTAATGTTAAAATAAAAAATATTGTATTTGTGTAGAATATGAGAAATAATATTATGATTTATAGTTAAAAAACTATATATTATATATTTTATAATTATAATTCTATTTATAATTTTCATTATAATACCAAAAACTAATTGAATCAACTACTACTACTAAGTAGAATAATTAAACTAACAAAATTTCAAATTTATTATTAAGAATAATACAATTTATAGTATATAATTAATAAACTCATATCTAGCTACAAAAATAGAAGAAATTTTAATTTTTATGATTGTTATCTCTAGAATTTAAATTATGCAATTGTGTTTGAATTTTATTTATAAATTATACATACTAATTAACAAATAGAACTAAAATATTTTTTCTTTGTAATGGATTAAATTATACCTTTATAAATTTTTGTAAGAGAATATTTTAAAATTAATTGAAATATCAATTAAATTTAAATAAACGGAGCAGCAAAAGTAAAAAATAGTAAAAAGAAAAATCTAAAAGAAGCGTAAAAGGCACGCGCCGACACAAAAAGAGTGAAGACCAAACAAAACAAAACACTCACGAGTCGTGTGGGGAAGATGATTTGTTCGAGATCTAAGGAGAGGTTAAAAAAAGAAAAGAAAATACAAGTAAAAGATTATAAAGCAAAAATCAAAAAATGATAGGATCAATTTCACCTGAGTTTTTGTCTGTGGTGTGGTGGTGGACTTCTGAACCCAAAACCATGGAGTAAGGAAAGGACTCTTCTTTCTCTCTCTATCTTCTGCCCTCTGCTCTTAAATAAAAGCCCACCCCCTTTCCTCTTTCTCTTTCAAAGCTTCACTCTTTTGCTTGCTTTCACTTCTTCTTCTTCAACTCCCCCTTCTACTTTTATCTTGCAGAAACCCTTGTGTGTTTCTGGTTCTCTAGCTTCCCTTTGTGCTTTGAATTCCACAATTTGGCGGGTTTTCTTCAAGATTTTTCAAAGCTCAAGCCTTTCTGACATTGCCCTCTTGTTGTCTCTCATATTACAGTAAGTATTTCTTCTCACCCTTTGGTAACGAGGCTATGAACTGTGATTTGTGTGTGTGTGTTTTTTTTTGTTTTAAAAAAAATAATTGGTGAAATAATGATGTTTTTTCTTTTACTTTCTTTGGCTTTTCAGGTTGTAATTATTGTTATACCCCCTTTTAATCAATTTGATATTGACTGTAGCGTAGCAAATGTTTAGAGACTTTGGAGTTATGAAATCCCAAAGGGATCAATTGAGGGTTGTTGCAGAGAAATGCTTAGATTCACAGTTATGGCATGCTTGTGCTGGTGGAATGGTACAAATGCCATCTTTGAACTCTAAAGTTTTCTACTTTCCTCAAGGGCATGTTGAACATGCCCAAGGGAATGTTGATTTTGGTCATAGCAAAATTCCTGCAATGATTCCATGCAAGGTATCTGGCGTTAAGTACTTGGCAGATCCTGAAACTGATGAGGTTTTTGCCAAAATTAGGCTAATCCCTTTGAGTGATAGGGAATTGATGTTCTTAGAAGATGATAATGATGATGGGTCATTTGATGGAAATGCTTCTTCTCAAGAGAAGCCTGCTTCTTTTGCTAAGACCCTGACTCAATCTGATGCTAACAATGGTGGTGGGTTCTCTGTGCCACGGTATTGCGCTGAAACTATATTCCCAAGACTGGATTACAGCGCTGAGCCTCCTGTGCAAACCATTCTTGCCAAGGATGTGCATGGTGAGATTTGGAAATTTAGGCATATTTACAGAGGGACTCCTAGGAGACATTTGTTGACTACTGGGTGGAGTAATTTTGTTAACCAGAAAAAGCTTGTAGCTGGGGATTCTATTGTTTTCTTGAGGGCAGACAATGGAGATCTTTGTGTGGGAATTAGGCGAGCTAAGAGAGGGATTGGTAGTGGAAATGAGTGTCCATCTGGGTGGAACTCGTTTGGAGGTTATTCAGGGTTTTTGAGGGATGATGAGAGTAAATTGATGAGGAGGAATGGTAATGGGAATGGTAACGGAGACGTGAAAGGGAAAGTGAGAGCTGAGTCTGTTATCCAGGCTGCAATTCTGGCTGCTAATGGTCAACCTTTTGAGATTGTTTACTATCCCAGAGCTAGCACCCCTGAGTTTTGTGTTAAGGCCTCAGCTGTGAGGGCTGCAATGCAAATTCAGTGGTGTCCTGGGATGAGATTCAAAATGGCTTTTGAGACAGAAGATTCGTCTCGGATTAGTTGGTTTATGGGAACAATATCTTCTGTTCAGCTTGCTGATCCTATTCGATGGCCTAATTCTCCATGGCGGCTTCTTCAGGTACTTCATGTCCCAATCTGGCATTTAGTCACTTGGGTATTTTTATTTCCCCTGCTTTTAAACTTCCTAATGACTAACTTTGTTTCTTACTATGAGGTATCTCTCTTTAATGGACAGTTTTTGTTGTGCTAGATTCTATTATGTCTGAGGTTTATATATCAATTTCGAAATATTTTTCACTACTCTAACAAGCCATATGTCCATATGTTCTTTGAATTTTGTGATGAGTAAAGAAGCATTTTAACCAGTGAATTGAAGAATGTATGATTGTTGTATAATTCTTACTACCAGTGTTAAGCAAAACTTGCTGAAATGGTTTCAACCAGGAGAATATTATATGAACTGTGAGGATTTTGACTTATAGTGTTTGATTCAGTATGCATAACTCACCCTGCCAATTAGAGTTTATCATTTTTGTCTTCAAAAATATGTTTCTTCTGTATGTTTTATCCTCTTTTAGTATTCAGGAAAATGCTTGGAAACTTCACTAACATTATGGCCTTCTAACTCTTGGTTGTATCAGTATATTACATAAATAAGCAAACTGCTAGAAATTTTTCCACCTTAGCCTTTGTTTCAATTAAATTACTTGATTTTGATGGTAACATTCATGGTGAATGTCATTTTTCTAATCTAATGATTATATACGAAACATTTCAGGTGGCATGGGATGAACCAGATTTACTCCAGAATGTGAAGCGGGTTAGCCCATGGCTGGTTGAATTGGTATCGAACATGCCAGCCATTCACCTCTCACCTTTTTCACCTCCAAGAAAAAAGTTGAGACTACCACAGCCTCCGGACTTTCCATTACTTGGCCAATTTCCAATGCCAACATTTTCAAACCACCCTCTAAATTCGAACAGTCCCTTATGCTGTGTCTCAGATAATATTCCTGCAGGCATACAGGGAGCCAGGCATGCTCAATTTGGACTATCTTCAGCAGATCTCCACTTCAACAAACTGCAGTCGAGTCCGTTTCCAGTTGGGTTTCAGCAGCTTGATCATGCTGCCCCAACTACTAGAATCCCCAATTGCAAGATGTCAGGGAATACTGAAAATAATGATATATCTTGCTTGTTGACGATGGGAAGTCCCGCAATTGTAAGCTCCAAAGAAAATAGTGAAACTAAGACACCGCATATTTTGTTGTTCGGTCAGCTCATTTACACTGACCGGCAGAGTTCCCACAGTTGTTCGGGTGATACAAATGGCAATAGTTCATCAGTTGGAAATCCAGAGAAGATGACAAATCTTTCTGATGGTTCAGTTTCTGCATTTCATCAGACTATTCCATTAGATAATTCTTCCGATGAAGGGTCTCCCTGGTACCAGAAGAATGATATCGGCGCAGAGACCGGTCATTGCAAAGTGTTCATGGAATCAGATGATGTAGGTCGAACACTGGACCTTTCAGCCCTCAGTTCATACGAGGAACTTTATGGAAAACTGGCTAACATGTTTGGCGTCGAGAGTTCAGATATGCTTAGCGGTGTGCTTTACCGGGATGTAGCCGGTGCCACCAAACACACAGGAGAAGAACCGTTTAGGTAAATTTCACATACCTTCCAAATTGTAGTTTTCATCTGGGTGTTTCTCTGTTAGTACATTTTCCTAAGAACTTGTATTCTTGATTGGTGATGCAGTGAGTTTTTGAAGACAGCAAGAAGGTTAACAATTCTTACGGATTCGGGTAGTGACAACACAGAAAGATAGATAATGAATGAGGAACTTGAACTGAAAATTGTACAGTTGTGAATCGTTTCATTGTAACTTCCAACGTTTATTTTGATGTGGGAGAAGAAGACTCCCTCCAATTTTGGAATATTGTAGCTCATGACTTGATGTTATTTGATAGAACGGCTAAATTTGCTTTCTTTTATGAAATGAATTACTTAATAGCAATGGATGATGGCTCTTATTAGTCTTGAATGTGAATACCACCGATCTCATCCTAACAAAAGCATGTTATTGTTCATTTCATAGTTAAACTAAAACAAGACTAGAAATAAAATTAAGGAGCAATCGGATCAACTTCCAAATCATAGGGGCTCTTCATTTTGGTTGCGGGAACAAATATGGTGTCAGTCAGTTTTAGCCGGTTCTGATTTTGAAATGGATTTCAATGCAGATAACAGAAACAGTTTAAAGATAGTTGATAATAAAAAAAGGAATGAAATTGATTAAGGAAAGGGTTGACCGGTTGGTTGGATCCAGAGTTAGTGTGCGGACTGAGAAATATATAAAACAGAAACAGAAGATGAAGGTTCTATGCTTAATATAATCACTGACATATGCATTTTAGACCAAACCAGCCGGTTCTTGAAGATCCCAATAAATGGAACATGTGCCTATTAATCGCAAGTCAATTTCGTACGTTCCCCTCTTCTTTTTAACTTTACAAAAATTAATTAAATGAATAATAATATATTTGCACTTGGAGCTGCTCAATAGACAGGTTCCAAGTTTTAAGAAACCGATTTTGTTGCCGCAAAAAATGTGTAAAAAATATCGGGATTTGAACCGTAATTAAGATTGGATTATATTATTAACCATGGTTAAGAGTTATGAAGTCAAATCAGAAATATATATAACTCTGTAGTTAGTTAATTAATTAAATAGAAGAGTACAGCAGACAAAGATTCGTAAGTCATGGAATTGCAACACCATGTGACTTGCACTATCTCTTTAATTTTGCCTTTGACTTCTTCTTTTTTTTAATTACTTACATTAATTAATGTCTATTTTCTTTTGTTTAACAAGGAAAATGAACATTATTTATAGAACAATTATACTATTTTTTTTTTTAGTTTGCTGGAGAAAATATATATGTATATATATATCACGTGGACAAGGGTCACTCATAGTTGTCAAATTAATTGTTTCATATGAAAATTAAAGATTTAACAAGTAATAAATTACTTTTTTTTTTTAAAAGCTAATTTGTATTCTTAAAAATCATGGACTGTGATAATAATTGTATTTCTCAATAATCTATTTTTCTATAAGATTGATAGTAATGTTGTTAATATATTTAGTTATTCATTTCAATTCAACACATTAAATAATTTTGTAAAGGGATGTGAAAATTGAAAAAAAAAAAAATTCTTCTTAAGAAACTCACCAATCAGTCATGTTTTATTTGATTATTAGGAATTTCGAAGATGGAAAGCGTTGGACAAAAAATTATCATCAATTATGTGAGTTAATGAAAAACGCTATCCTTTACAATATGAGCCAAAATATTATTTTAGTATGTTTTATATATTTTTATTTATAAAATATTAAAATTATAAATAATTATGTTTCAAGGGTAAAAAATAAGTTTATAAAATTATTTGATTGATTAATTAATTACTCTTAAAATTTGGTTTTACATTTTATTATCAAAAAAAATTAAATTCAAGTCATGCTGTATGAAATATTCGACATAAATTTTATTCCTATTTTATAAAGAAATATTTTTGAATTTCTATTTTATCGAAATTAAAAATATTTATAGCTTAAATAATATTTTTTTTAAAAAATACTCTTATATTCATAGAATATTTTTACATACCAATCAGTATATAAATTGAAGTTTTTCATACCATCAGCGAAGTCAACAAGATCGGATTTAGGCGATTGCTCCCCGAGCAAGCCACCTAAAACAGGAGGATGTAATGGCTGATTTGTTTATATATTGATTTACATACTAATGATTTATTTACATTTTTTTTAAATTATTTACATACTGATTTTAGTATGTAAATCAGTATAAAAATTATTATTTACATACCCAACAGTATATAAATCAATATATAATTTGAATTTATCTACTCTTAAATATACAAAATTTTATGTTTAAATTAAAATATCTAAAGAATAAGATTTTTTACATTTTAATGCCTAAAGAATCCAATTGTAAATATTAAGAAATTTCATGGACTAAACTATAAATGTCCAGAAATATCTTCTTCTTCTTCTTTCTTCTTTCCCTCTCGTCATCAACGGGAAAATAGTGTCGCTGCTACTACTCAGACCCGTGCTTGTCGTAACTCATCGAAAATCAGATGCTATCACATTGCTTTAATCAATTGTCGATGAAAAATCAAACGAAAAGTCTGAACGTTGGCTAGAATTCGATGGTTCGTCATTTGTAAGTTTTTCAGGCGGCGACTATTGATTTTTTTTTTTTTTTTAAAACAGTTGTTTGGTCAGCTCTTGGTTGTTTGATGGAATTTCTAAGGGTACCGGATAACTCACCGGCGCTAGACCTTTCGACTGGTACCCTCAGATTGTCGTTTGGATGCTTTATGGTGGAAGAGCAGCGGCAGAGCTCTAACTCTGGCAGGACGGCGATAGCAGATAAGGTATCTTTTTGTTTTTAAGTTTTAATATTGAATTGTTAATTATTTTTAATTAAAAATTTTGAATTTTATTATTTTAAAATAGTAAAAATATTTTTGAATTAAAAAAAAACATATACTATTTAGTTAATTTTTAAAAATATATACTAGTTACTTAACAAGAAACATCAAAATCGGCTATATACTAACATAGTATTTTTAATTATTATTTACATAGTATTTTTAATTATTATTTAATTAGTTAAGAAAGTGATGTGATGATAAAATAATTTTCATTAAGTACCAATAAAATTATATATAAAGTAAAGAAATATAAATTGAAAATACAAAATAATTATAATTGAAAATTATATAATTGATAGTAAGATATGTTAATACATTTTCCCATTTTTTCAACAATTGGTTATGCATATAATCAAATAATTTGTTTTTAAAAAACAAATATGAGTATACAATAATAAAAAAATCTTTGTATTTCAACTTTTTATTAACCTCAAATAATATATCCATTTTCCTCGAAACATTTAATTAACTTCTTAATATGAAATAAATCTTTATTTCAAACTTTGTTTAATTTTCTTTTCTTTTCTTTTGGTTGTTAATTTTTTAATTTTTTTAAAGGACTTAGAATCGTTTAGAAACAATAAATTAAAAGATGTTGGACTCATTGTTCTTAATTTACATACAATTAGTTACGTTGAATTTAATTTGGAGGAGGAAGTCAACAATTTGAGGTCACTTTAGGAAATGTTTGAATAAATTGTGATGCCATGGAAAAGAGACATGACACTCTCTTCACGTGACCCAAGAAAGCTACGTATCACCGAAATAAAATTAGGTCAGTATTAATTAAGTTAATAATAATAATTAATCTCCACCACCACACTAATTATTAGTTTATTAGTAAGAAATTAAAAATAATTAGCATGTCGCAAGTGGTCTTGTGTTGTGTCGTTTTGACGCAAGATGCCCTACTTTCTTTGAATGCATTGTTGTACGTTGGGTGGCATTTGAGGCCCAACTCATATTTTCACATTCACTCACTTTCATACGGCATAAGTGTTGGTTTATATGTCTCTTCGACTCTTTATTATAATTAATTTTATTTTTAAGGTTACAATTTAGTTTCTTTGTATTTCATATAAATATGTCAATTGTTTTTGTTAAATAAAAAAAAAGTGAAATTGTTGACTATAACTTTTGTAATTCACATCTTTGAATTTTTGGGAGCATATTATGTGAATGATTTGATTCTAATTATTAGTTTTACCTCACAACAAATATGTTTGCTATGGATTTAAGTTTTCACTTCATCATACAAATTCCAAATAATATTCAATATGCCCCTTCAACTTTCATTCTACTCTCATAAATGGCCGTAAACCAATTCAACACTGTATTTCTTTTAATAAAATTTCTAAATGACCCCTTTTTTTCTAATTTTGGATATTATGAACAATCTATTTTCTGACTTTCTGTTTAGTAGAATTCTGCATATCGTATTAAATCTGAACATCAACTGTTTTGAAATATTACAATTTTGTTCCTATATTTTTATTTAATCTATATTTTTATCCTTGATTTTTTTTTAAATGAGCTCTTTTATCCTTGCATTTGTTACCGTCAGACATTTTTGTCATTCCGTTAACTTTTAAATAAATTTCCGTCAAATTTATTAGAAAACGGCAGTATTGAACTTTATTTTGCTCTTAATAAAACATTTCTATGCTAAATTGTAATTTGACAATTTTAATTTAAAAAAATAAAAAAATGAAAATGCAAAAAAATCGTAAGAGCCAATGTTATAATATTACTGATAATCGGAATCACTTATCACCGACGGCTGGATCTTCGCCGCCTCATCTTCTTTCTTTTTGATCGAGTCATGAAAGCTACCACTGCAAGTTGCCTTTCAACTTCCGATCGAACAAAACCCAAGAGATCAATCTATTTTATCTTCTCTGAGATCGATTAACATTGCTACCGTTGCCTCGATTTTTCCAATCAAACACGACCATCGTACCCAGCCTGTTCCGACTGATCTCCATTATTTCCATCAACACTGATCGAAAATCACCATCTTCAGTCATCACCGAGCAAACGATCAGTCATCTTCGGTCGTCATCTAGTGACAAAATATGCATATGAGAGTTCCAATATTTTAGGAAAAGAGATTAGTTATTTTGGTATAAACATTAGTAACTAATTTTTTTTTTTCTTCTCTTTATACAAATGTCTTAATTATTGCCTAAATGAGCATCACTAGATAAAGGTTGGATGACGAGATTTTGATGAATTATTCAAATGCAATGATGAATACAAGGAAATGAATTCCATAACGTTAATGTTACCATGATATGCATTTATCTAATTTGTCACAATTTCATTTAAAAATCTAAAATCATTTCGCAATTCATTAACGTGTCGTGTTTTTCTGGATTTTTCTGTTAATTATTTCTTTTTTTTTTTTACCATTACTTTTTGCTTTAAGAGGGTGATGTCTCTTAATGTTGCCAAAGAGAGTTTCAATAGACTTGAATAGTTGGGTAAATAGCTAGAAAATATGAGTTCCTTTTTGAAGATCAAGGGAATGGATGAGTTGGTAGAGCTCCGTAACTCTGTTGCCAATTGCTCATTTAATACGCGAATTAAACTGCAATAAATAAATTTTCGGTTTTAAAATACACAATTCCATTTTTAACTTTCTTGGCTGAATAAAACAGTGGGCAGGGAATTTTTTGTTCCCTTTATCTATTACGTGCATTTTATGAAAATGGGCCTTAAGGGTCCAAGCCCATGCTTAGTCAACCTAGATAGATTAGGATATATGAACACAATCACACAAAAATATTAGCTAAAAGATTCAAATCAACAAAATAATGGAAAAACAGCTATGTATGTATTGATTTAAGGAAAAAAATTGAAAATAATAGTAAAAGAATCATTTTTTCTCTACGAGTTTACAGAAGTTATATAATTAGTTTATAACAAGTTTCTTGTAACATTCTGGTAATCCGTCAATGTTAATTTTTCAGTGAGCTTATAAAACGACTGCTTTCACATTTTTCTTCTTCTTAACAAAGGTTCACCAAGATTGAAAAAAATTTACAATTTTCATTAACAAATCAATTTACAATTAATTTAAATTTTAATATTTGAATCTAAAAATTTAGCTATGAAAAAATCTTATTTTAGTTTCGTGCCATTTCTCGGGTGAACAAATAGAGCTTACATTTAGAAAAAAAAATTGATGTGGTTTATTAATGGAATGAGAAGTCAATCCATTTCTTAAATCCTTAAAATGTTTAATATATGTATTGTCAATTTTTAGATTATGTGATTTGGTTTTAAAAAAAAAAAGGATTTTAAATATTTAAATAAAATAAATTAATTCGTAGTAGACAACAACAAAAATGATATCTAATGAAAACCAACATAGAATATTTGAGAAGCAAGCTTAAGCATTACCTACCCTTCTGAACCTTTCCTTTCTACTTTCGTTTTTTTCTCCGCCTACCTTCCTCTTCCAGGGCACGACGTCGTTTAGAGTGATAAAATTTACAGTCAACAATGGCAGGTGCCTGTTATTTGCATTACTCGTTTTTTTCTGAATTTGGTTTCCATTCCTTATTTCTAATTTAATTCCAAATTCTCAATTCATTCAATCTTTTTAGTTGATTTCGTGTCATTTTTGCACTGAGTTCATTTCAAATTACTTGACTACTCATAATAACACGCACAAAGTAATTCTTGTTTCTATTTGAAATGTTTGGTTTTGGGATTTTTTTTTTTTAAATTGATGTTATTCCGTCTGAATTGATTTCTAGTTTAGCTCTCTTGTAAATGATGATTTGGAATTGGAAGGATTATTTAGAATTATGGAAGGCTAAGTAACAAGTGAAATCTTCAACTCGTAGGAAAAATTGTTGGTTTCCATTGTTATAATTGAAAGTGGGTATTAGTTTTATTACCAATTCTTTCAGATACAGTGATGCACTTGTCTTTATTAACTATAACATCTGTTAACATTTATTTCAAGAGTAAAGAATGAAAAGAGTTGGTTTTTATATGGATATTCGCAATTGCAACAGTAAAAACATACATACACACAATATTGAATAAGCATTTGCAACTATGGTGTCTGTCTGTCTGATAAAATTCAAAATTCTTATGCAGCAATGTCGGGGAAGATTGTTCAAAATGTTTTTGTAGCACAGAATAGGCAGTTCGGGACACAATACCGAAGGGATTGTCGTAACCCTTATACTTGCAACTCTCTTCCCTTCTGTCGAGGGAAGGTGGCATGGACTAGCATACATTCCATGCAAATGTACAGTTTACCAAAATACCAGAGGGATTTTGTTAACCAAGGAATTGTTTACTGCAATGGTCTGTTCTAGACTCTCATTATCCAGGTTGACAAAAAGCAGAATAATTGCAATTTTAAACCGCTAGGAATGCTTTCTGTTTCCTTTGATCAATATGATATGTCAACTTATCGACGTATTCTATATTGATATTTGCTTCTTTCTAATTGTTTTTGACTTTTGTGTGTGTGTGTCTACCATGATAGGCCTGGTTTTGGAGTTGTACTTCTAGCTTGTGATTTTGAAATGCATAAAGGTTTAACTTGTTCTACTTTTGGCCATTTATACTATTGCTTTGGGACTTTTTATTGCAGCTGCTTCTTCTGCAACTGCAGTGCCATCTCTTGACAAAGTTGATTTTCTGAAACTTCAAAATGGCAGGTGAGGAAACTCTTCTATGCTTATAGCATGTGTTTACTTTAGAAAATTTATCAATTACTAAATTGTTATTCTCAAATTGTATTTGGAAATTCTCCTTAAGTTCTCATAGTACGGGAGGGTTAAATATGTAGTTCATGATTTGGATAATCAATTTTTATGGTTATGTTCCTTAGGTTCCTTTTTTATTTCTTCTTTGTATCACGTAGCTCATTCCAAGTATCATATAAATTTGTTACAGACAATTTGATTATTCATGCATATCATTTTAGGTCGATTTATTGGCCAGTGCTTATTTATTTGATACTTTCGTGGTTTGGTTCTGTTTGAAGGATTTAGATGAAAAAATTGATTCCATACAAACCATGAAACTAGAATTTATGGGCATGGTTTAAAATGTAGTTTATTATTACAAAAGAAATAAGTTTGACTTTAATAAATCTTTTTTGAATTGAAGAACTAGCTGCTGGCTTAATATGTTTGGTTCTGGTTCAGTTCAATTGGTTTTGACTTCTAAGCATAATCCAAACCCCCAACCTAAATGTCAGTTTTGGATCAATTTGGTTTACGGTGGTATATGAAACCCCTAGTCATTAGAGTAAACTAACATTTTACCACAGCCATAATTTGGTGAAACAGATGCTTTCTTTATTCTCTTTGAGCTTTTTTTAACAAAGTTGAAGAAAAATTGAGCATATATTGACACGTGAGGTAGACAATAATTTTTTGTTTTGGTATTTTCTTAATGAGCCTGCAGTGATATTCGAGGTGTAGCTGTTGCTGGTGTTGAGGGAGAACCTGTTACACTTACTGAACCAGTTACGGAGGCAATAGCAGCTGCCTTTGCATCATGGTTATCGGAAAAGAAAAAGGCAGATGGATCTAGGCCTTTGACAATTTCTATTGGTCATGATTCCCGAATATCTGCTCAAATGTTACAGGTGCGTATTTGTTGCCCAGATTTTTCACAAATTGAGAGCATAAGATTTATTATCCAGAATTGGTATTTGTCTTCTTCATCGTTCTTGAATTTGTTGCTTGTTCCTTTGGCATCAGGATATCTGTAGTTTCTAGTTTGGGGCCTTGATTATCAACAGAAATGTGCTTATTTAGCAATGCAATAATGTTTTTCGTAAAGATACTATAAATGTGCATTCATTTCTTCCTCAATGAATTCCTTGAGTTCTTCTTCTTCTTCTTTTTTTTTTTTTTTCAAATGGACTATTGGATGATAGTGGCAGAAATAAGTTGAGATGGATGTGTGGTCATACAAGATTGCATGAGATTAGGAACGAACATATTAGGCAAAAAGTTCATGTTGCAAAAGTTGGCGATATGGTGAGAGAAGGACGACTTAGGTGGTATGGTTGCATTCTACGTAAACCTACACATTCCATGGTATGCAAATGTGATGCGTTAGTGTAGAGGGGACTAAGAGAGCTAGAAGTAGACCTAAGACTATTTGGAGGGAAGTTATTGTTAAAGATTTACAGACATTAGATATTGATGAGAGTTTGATTAGTGATAGACTAGAATGGAGGCATAGGATCCATGTCATGGAGCCTACATAGTTTGGTTGTTATTTATTTCATATTTTAGTGGATAGCAGCCAGAGGATCTATACAGTCGACCCCAACTTGTTTGAGATTAAGGCTTGTTGTTGTTGTACTCTTTGGACTTTATGCTAAATTTTTTTTCTATTTGTTAAAAAATATGTATTATTATGTAAATTTACACATGCTCTTCAAAATATCTAGAAGGATATAATTTGCTATTCAAGGATAAATTTATCTTGAGAAGATGTTTCATATGAGGTTAATAAATAAAGGGTTGAAAATAAAATATATGAAAACTACACTACTGTGTTTTTTTAACCTCCTATTAATTTTAGGAGACTCGATTAACATTTTAACCTACTCAATGGGTGAAAAATGCCTATGAGCTTAAAAGTTTAGCATATTCCTAATTTCTCCAAATGAGGTTAATTTTAAATCTAGTAATTCTTAACCTTTTGTTAATCTCATACCAAACAGCTCCTTAGTATCCCCTCGTTCCGGCTCTCTATTGAAGAATTTTGCCATTGTAACTCGTGAAGTTACTAAGAACTTGATAATTTAACTTGCAGGATGCTGTTTCTCGAGGAATTGCTAGTGCAGGCTTTGGTGTTGTTCAATATGGGTAGGTTAATACTTCAATTGTGTTAATTTGTTATTTGTTGATACAGTGGCGAAACTTCAAAAAAATATTAGTGAGGGCATACACAATAATTATATGGATTTTTTTACTATGAAGATATGGATATTTTATTTTTGAGGTATACATGCAATATAATTTACGAAGAAAATTCAAAAAAAAAAAAAAAGGCTGAGCTTGTAGAACATACCTTTTCCCCTTGAAAGCTCCGCCACTGAGTTGATAAATGGTGGTGTCTATATTTAGTATCTATGACTGACCATTTTTTTCCTACTGGCCTGATTCTATTGAAGGATTAGTGTTTAAACTTAAAATTGCCACATTCAAGTACTTCATTGATGATACTCTTTACTCCATTTTCTTTTTATTATTATTATTTTTTGACTTCATACCTACCCTAACTCTTGTAGCTTGGCATCCACCCCAGCAATGTTCAATAGTACGATTACCGAAGATGAAGCATTTTTATGTCCAGTTGATGGGGCCATAATGATAACAGGTATTGAAATAGAAGTCATTGTTTGGTAGTTGCCTACCTGATCTGCTATATTGATAGCCTCTGAAATGATGCTTAACGTTACCTGTCTTTCTTGGTAATTATTTTCAGTTCATGAAATTTAAGGTCGATGTTTTTGTGCAAACAGCTAGTCATCTTCCTTACAATCGAAATGGTTTCAAATTCTTTACTAATGATGGTGGACTGGGGAAGGCTGATATCAAAGATATTTTGGAGCGCGCTGCAGATTTATACAACAAATTTACAGATGAAGGTTTACTGAAGTCAAAAAAGCAGGCAGAAACTTTGGTAAAGAAGGTTGAATACATGACAGTGTATACGTCTGATCTTGTGAAGGCAGTGCGTAAAGCTGCTGGAAATATAGGTAAGAACTCTTTGATGATCTGGGCATGAAAACTTTAAGAACATCTACTTTTATCCATGATATGAAGTGCAGTTTGGGTGAGAATGGATTTTTTTTTTTGTGAGATCTCATTTTTTTATATTAATTTTGCTATCATTTTTAAACATCTGCTGCCATGTTTACACGCATGCATTTCACATTTTAGTTTTTATTTGCTTGCTAATGTGGTCAGATCTTATTTTCTTATTATTGATTGGCGTTGTAAATCCTTAGAGAAGCCGCTGGAGGGGTTCCATATAATAGTTGATGCCGGAAATGGAGCTGGAGGATTTTTTGTTGTAAGTTATTTATGACTTTAGACATAATAAACGGATAATTTGTAGATGTTAAGTGTTATTATTGATTTCTTAATCCTGCATTTGATTATTGGTATTTTCTTCAATTGCTGTTGGAATAAAGTACTGTTGAGTATTTATTTTTCAATCCTGTCTTTTAATTATTTATATATTTTTCCAATTGTTCATCAGGCAAAAGTTCTTGAGCCTCTGGGCGCCATCACTTCTGGCAGCCAGTTCTTAGAACCAGACGGTGAGTTAAAATCATAAAAATCTGTTGGGGTGTATGCCTTCTGATATATCATCTTATAAAAAACTCATTTTGGAACAGGTTTGTTCCCTAATCACATTCCCAATCCGGAGGACAAGGCAGCGATGAAAGCTATAACTGAGGCTGTTCTTAAAAACAAGGCTGACCTTGGGATCATATTTGATACAGATGTTGACAGGTAAATTTCTTCATTATATCTTTTTTATATATTTGGTTGTATTTTGATTTAATGACAGGTAAACGTCATCACAATTTATATCCTTTTTATTTATATGGTTGTATTTTAATTGAATATGTATGTACTCTTTTATTTTTTAGATCTGCTGCTGTAGACTCTACTGGTCATGAGTTGAACCGGAATCGCTTAATAGCTTTAATGTCTGCTATTGTTCTTGAGGAAGTAAGAACTACCTATTTCAGCTCTATTAGTTCATGCCTTTACATTGCTGTAATTCCTTTTGTATTAAATTTCTTTCTTCAAACTTGCTTTTGCTCTCATTTTCTTCAGCATCCTGGAACAACTATTGTTACCGACAGTGTGACTTCAGATGGACTTACTACATTCATTGAACAGAAACTTGGTATGTTAAAAACAGGAAGGTTACTTCATTCGATATTCATACTTGAATTGTTTATAATCTGGTTTCTTTAGGGGGAAAGCATCATCGGTTCAAAAGAGGCTATAAAAATGTTATCGATGAGGCTATTCGATTGGTAAGTTTACATTCAAAGATATCATATTGTTACTTTTGAGACAACAGTATGAGCAAGAATGGAAGAGGGTGATACTTCAATGTCATGCAATCATATGGAAGTGCAAATTTGGAATGTTGATAATAAAAATAAATACAATACTAGTCTTTTTTGGCTAATTACGGTTTCAATTATATATACTTCCAGCCAAATCTTTGGGAAAACTGTTGGTTTTAGCCTGTTAGTATAAGATAATCACTTATCCCAAACTAATAGATTATATCTTCTTTTTTTTTTTTTTTTTCTGACTGCTGTTTCTTCTACTCTTATTCAAATATTTCCTTTCATTTGTTCTTTGGAGCAGAGCATTTTTCTTGTTTTCCCATGGAAAATTAACAATCAATTGATTGTAGCTGTTATGCAATAATAAAAAAGCACATCTGTCCCCAAAACCATAATGTTTGCTAGTTTATTGAGGCTAAGGTTTGGTTTAATGGCTCTCCCGAGCTTTCCATGCATATGCTGACTTGTAATGAGTTGGTACTCTGCGTTTGCTCATGTGGCATGTACTGAAGCATGTCTATTCATTGTGCTCTTGCATGAACCTATGATCAGAATTTCAGAAATAAGTTCTTTCAGCTCTGTTATCCTGTGAACAATTGGTGTTGAAACGCCCCAATTATTTGAGTCTTTATTTGATATTCTGTCATCTGATATTAATATTTTTCAACTTGTTTTCTGTACATTGACATCAGCATTTTTCAGCCTTCCATTTCTTAAATCTTTTAAGCATGAGTGATAATTTTTGCTTACAGAACTCTGTTGGTGAAGAGTCACATCTAGCTATTGAAACAAGTGGGCATGGAGCTCTTAAGGAGAATCACTGGCTAGACGATGGTGCATACCTCATGGTACGTTTGTGTAAACATTATGGCACTCTTGTGACATATAATGTTGATGTTGTTTTTTACTTAGATTTTTTTTTATGTTTTTGCGTACGTAGGTCAAGCTTTTAAATAAACTAGCTTCAGCCAGAGCTTCAGGAGGTGGTGGTGGCAGCAAAGTCTTGACAGATCTAGTCGAGGGTCTGCAGGAACCAGCAGTTGCTGTAGAATTGAGACTAAAAATTGATCAGAATCATCCAGATCTTAAAGGAAGGTACGGTTAATTATCTGGTTGCACGTGTTTTTTGTTTTTAGCTTTTGTAGGTACTGATCAATTAGAAAATTCAGATCTTTCCGAGAATACGGTGAGGCAGTGCTGAAACACTTGGAGAACTCAGTAGATTTAGACCCAAAGCTTCAGAAAGCTCGTGTCAACTACGAAGGGGTGAGTTTGATGGATTAATAATACCAATTTTAGATGAACATAGATAGCATTATGGAGTAATCGAACCCGGCTCAGAAAATCAAAATTTGCAACAATTCAGTTTCTGAATCTTCATTCATTTATGGAAAGGAGTGATTGATTGATTTTGATTCTTTCAAGTTTTAGTAATTGGAAGTTTGGAAGAAATGAAATATGCAAAAAATAAACTGATGTTAGAAGGAATACAATTCATTTCATGAAATGCAGTGTAAAGAACATAGGATTCTCTTGCTAATTTCCCCCCATTTCATCTTAAAACAGGTCCGAGTTTCTGGTTACGGTGGGTGGTTCCTCCTTAGACTGTCACTTCATGACCCTGTTCTTCCCCTTAACATCGAGGTAAACATCATGTCAGTTTTTTGATAGATCATTATAATTATTGAATAAACAGCTGCTATAAGTAATATCATGTTTATATTATACCAGGCACCTAGCGATGATGATGCTGTGAAACTCGGCCTCTCTGTGGTTACTGCTGTTAAGGAGTTCTATGCTTTGGATACATCTGCATTAGACAAGTTTGTCCAACCATAATAATAAGCTGCATTGACACACAAATATCTCTCAAGGTTCTGATGTTCATTTTGCCTTTGTTGTTGTTTAAAACTATAAGATTCCCTATGTATTCAGAACAATAAAGGGAATTTTCAAGTAGTCTCGAATTATGCATACTAAGACATTGCGTTTTTGGTTTATTATGAAATTACTTCTCTTCTGCAAATTCAAAAACTTGCCAATTCAGCCTTTTATTCAAATTGAAATGCTGAAACTGGAAAATTACAATTTAAACTCAACTGAAGCATAGCATGCCCAGGTGAGACATGTTAATGGATTATGGACTAATTTGAAGTAAAAAATATTTTTTCAGTGGCACAACAAACAAGCGAATCTTTTTCTTCTTTTTTGTTTTTAGCAACAAACAAGCAAATATCTAACTGGGTATTTGATTGAATATAATTTCTTGGAGCAGAAGCTTTACAAAAGAAAAAAAAAAATTAACCTATCATACAAGGAGGCGAACGCGTTACACTCACCATAAACACCTTCAAAGTTTTTCTTATACATATATACAAGGGATGCTTCCAAATTCTAATTGGCTGTTGATGAGGTTTTTAGAAGCTTCATCATGAAATTGAATTTAGTGTCTGGAGATGTTCTAGGCTGGGGCCAGTTTGCTCCTTCTGGTACATTAATACATTTGAAACCTTGCCCCCTGTACAATTTAGTGGCACCAGGATTCTTCAGATCGCAATGCAAAGCAATGGCACGACAGCCCCAGTTCCTGGCTTGAGCCTCTGCCTTTGCTATAAGTCTCTTACCTATGCCCTTCCTTCGGTATTTCTCCCGAACTGCAACATTTGATATGTAAGCAATTCCAGTCCTGGTGCACAAATATTAAACTATCAGTGCCTATACAAAGCCAAAAACACATTAAAGAGAGAAACTAGCATTAAATATAAGCAAACATTCCAATTTACTGGTGGAAAAATATAATCTGCATAAAGGTAGCATTAAAACATTTAAAGCCACATTTTCTGCATGTGAATTTATCATAAGAGCAAGTTCATGTATTTCCATCTTTAGGTCCAAACTGATATTTCTCAGCTTTGGCCATGTCATAAAAACTTCCAACTAATACCTGACCACCAACTGATTAACAGAGAGCTATAAAATAAAAAAGAAATATGGTAATCAATGAAGGGCGCCAGCAAGACGATGGAGTTCTTTCAAGTTTTCTCATTTCCTATTAAATACAGTAGTAATGTGTGGTGGATGCTAGTATTAAAAATTCTCACATAAATAGATACACAGTTTTAGAGAGTTAATAAATCCTATTAATTAATCCAAAGATCAGTTATTGTATCCATCATAAATTTACGAATGCAGGTATGAAAGTCCAAGTTTATGATACTTTTTAACAAGGAAAAAATACAAGCAGTTCTAAACCAAACTGTTGTATTGAAGGAGAACACAGCTTCAAAATTTGTATGGAACATGTTAGACTTGTAGCATAAATCATTTGATGATCTTCAAGGACAATATCATGCCTCTAGGGAAATGCTATTCAATTATCTAAATATTTAGCCAGACAGCTGCTTCTCAAGCTCAGAATTTGGATGGATCCTCCACTACAAGTTGTATTTCTTACCAGGCTTAGCCATGCACAAGCCAATTTGGCGACCATGCCAAATCTCTCAAATAGTTAACCTATATATCCTACCAACAATCCACAACTAATCCTATTTAAAGTAAAATTTGCGTTAAAAAGTTTTGCACAACTAGCATTTTTCACATGTTTGTAAATATCAGATGTAAAGCATCCTGTGCTCCATAGAATTCCTTCATATTGATAGGCTTTCACGAATTAGTAAGGTAATTCTTAGTACCATAATGATAGGCTTTCACGAATTAGTAAATAATTAAATATAAAGCATTCCATGCTTCATAGCATTCTTGATATTGATTGATATCCAACCAAGGGGAAGGGGGGATTCTTTCTACCTCAAATTAGAAGGTTTAATCATTATCAAAAAATCATGCATCTACATTTTGCTCCTACAAGGAAGTGTTTTCACCAAAAAGATTTTCCAGCAAAATAATACGTTTCATCCTTTGCAGAATAGAACAAATATTGGTTAAAGAAAGCTATTACATGTCGCAGATTCAAATAACATACCAAGGGAAATAATAGGATTCCTGAAAAAGAAAAAAGAATAACCGTGCCTACTGATAGATGAAGCGCATTTTAATCAGCTTGAGCTTCCTATGTACTCTATTGGTGGAATTAACCGACCTCGTACAATGAAACTGAGGTGTTCAATTATTGGAGTTCAATCTATCTTCATGATAGACAGTGGAGCAAGCCACAAATCCATCTCCATGACGCTCGTCAAACGACTGAAAATCCAGGTACACCCGACTGCTATTTTTAATGTTTGCTTGGGTAATGGCTGTAAAGTTCAGACTTCCAGACTTTGTGCCAAGCTGCCAATTACCATTGGTGAATATAAAATCATAATTGATTGTTACATCTTTCCTCTTAATGGCATTGACTTGGTTTTGGGAATTAGTTGGCTTGAGACTTTGGGAGAAACTGGAAAAAAATGTCAATGAAGTTTTTTGTGGGAACTAAACAAATCTGTTTGCAAGGTGATCCTTTTCACTGCCGAATTACAACATCTAGTACAGAACTTCCCAAACTGTCTGAGATTGAATTTTCTATGGTTTTATGGGAATTATGTTCGGCTACCTCCTTGACGCCATCAGGTAATTTCCCGAACCAAAGGCAGCAAACTGCTCGACTTATTATTGCGCGAATTTTCCGATGTCTTTGCAGATATCACTAGTCTACCACCATCAAGACCAGCTGACCACCAGATTCCCTTGCAACCAGGGATGGGCCCAATTAACACCCCGGTGATGGTGGTTTTTTGATAGAAGTAAGTTACATGGGACTCAAAGAAAGATGGCCTACTAACGGCCCGGCAACATTTCAATCGGTGATGAATGATGTGTTTCGGCCTTTCCTTCGAAGGTTCGTGTTGGTTTTTTATTATGACATCCTAATATACAGCAAGGATTGGCAGAGTCATTTGCAACATACCAGATTTGTTTTGGAAATTAAGCGGCAGAATCAGTTTCATATCAATCATAAGAAATGTTCCTTTAGGAAGTTATCAGTGGAATACTTGGGCCATGTCATCTCTACGCATGGTGTAGAAATGGATCCAGCAAAGGTTTCTGCTATTCTACTAAGGCCAACACCAAAATCTGCTAAGGGTGTTAGAGGGTTTTTGGGATTGACAGGCTATTATCGCTGCTTCATCCGAGATTATGGGCAAATAGCTAAACCTCTTACAACATTGCTGCAGAAAGAGAATATGCAATATTTTTCTTGGACGTCTTCCACTCAACTTGCTTTTCATGCCTTAAAAAAGGCTGTTGTTTCTTCCCCGGTACTCATAATGCCTAATTTTGCAGAAACTTTTATTGTTGAGTGTGATGCTTCAGGTGTCCGAATAGGGGCTGTCCTTATGCAGAAAAACCAACCAGTGGCATTTTTCAGTAAGGCAATTTCCAAAAAGAAAGCTGCAATTCACCATTGGCGACCATACTTAATGGGCAGAAATTTTTGGTGAGAACTGATCAAAAAAGTTATTTAGAGCAACAAGCGGCTACAACGACTCAGCAATATTGGCTTGCTAGATTGATGAGATATCAATTCTTAATTGAATACAAACCGGGAAGATCTAATAAGGTGCCGATGCCCTTTCAAGGTGTCATGAGGATTCTGAAAATTTGGCTCTCATGGGAGTTTATTGGGCAGTTTGGGATTTGATTCAGAAGGAAATTCAAGCAGATGATTATTTTGTCCAAATATATTGGGATTTGCAATCTTCTTCTCAGGCTCATCCACAATTCTCCTTCGTACATGATTGACTTTACTACAAAGGTCGTTTAGCATTACCACAGTCATCATCCTGGATTCCTTCATTACTATCCGAGTTTCATGCGACTCCAATGGGCGGCCATTCAGGTGCTTTTTGCACATATCAGCGCATCGCTGCAACTTTTTATTGGAACGGTACGATGGCTACTGTTCGGAACTATGTGGCAGCTTGTCTTACTTGTCAACAACACAAATATGAAGCTCAAACTCATGCTGGTCTCCTCCAACCACTGCCGATTCCCACAACATTTGGGACGATATCTCTATGGACTTTATTACTGTTTTACCTCATTCCAACATTGTTGATTGCATATGGTGCCTCTCCAAATATGGTCATTTCATCCCTCTTCGACACCCATCCACTGCGAAATCAGTGGCAGAAATTTTTATTGAAGAGATAGTTCGTCTCCATGGCATTCCAGTCACTATAGTAAGTGACAGAGATCCATTATTTCTCAGCAATTTTTGGACTGAATTGTTCAGGTTAGAAGGGACTCATTTGAACTTCAGCTCTGCGTACCACGCTCAAAATGACGGACAAACCGAGGTGTTAAACCGCTGCCTGGAATCATATTTGAGGTGTTTCTCATCAGAACAACCAAGAACGTGGGCTAAATGGTTGTGTTGGGCTGAGTATTGGTATGATACTAGCTTTCAAAATGCTATTAAGAAGACCCCTTTTGAAATTGTTTATGAAAGACAGCCCCCAAGTTTGCAGCGTTTCTTACCCGGAGAAACAAGAGCAGAAGCAGTAGCACAAGTGCTCCAAGATCGTGACGAGGTACTTAGGCATTTACAAGCCAACTTGCTACACACATCAGCTCATGCTAAAATATGCTAATAAGAAGAGGCGTGACATTCAATTCGAGGTAGGTGATAAGGTATTTCTCAAATTCACCCTTACTGCCAGCGTACCATCTTTTCCAGCATTTGTCCTAAGTTAGCAGCCTGGTATTATGGTCCATTTAAAGTATTGGGATGCATCGGTAATGTCGCGCACAGGCTTCAACTTCCTCTTGGCTGTCGTGTACATCCAGTTTTTCATGTTTCTCAATTAAAGAATTGGTGATCATAAAACATTAACATAACTTCCAGCAGATTTGGATATGGGTGAGGAGTCTCTTATTGAACCTGACAAGAGTCTGCAAAGACGTTGTACACAACGTTCTCTACAACAGTCCGTCAGATTTTGGTACAATGGCAAGAAAAACCAGCAGAAGAAGCTATTTGGATTGATGAGGCAGATTTACGGGGACAATTTCCTCACTTCAACCTTGAGGACAAGGTTGTTGTTGATCCAGGGAGCAAAATACAAAGTGAGGGGATTTAGAGCGGATTTCTAGCCAAGAAAAATATTTTTATTCTAACTAACAGAAAGATGGATAATAGAAAACTAATAAAATCTTACTTTAATTAGTAAAAAAAATTGCAAAAAGAAACTAAAAAGTAATTTCCTTCAATTCAATTAAATGATTTGTGAAAACCATCCGATTGATTGATAACATAATCTTGCCAATATATTATGAGAGATTATTATTTGCCGATAACATTTTCTTGTTTGGCAAAATTGCAGCTTGGTTCTATTCGAAGATCTTACAACATTCATGAGGTTTGTCTCGGTGTCTTGGGGTGTAGCTAATGCTTTGGGCCTATTTAACCTTAATTCTTGAACGTCTTAACATTCTTCAACCAATAAAGATGCGAAGTGGGATCTAGAAAAAAGGTGCCAACTCCTCTCTCATTGGTACAAGTAACTTTTAATCTCTTCCAAATAACCATAGCGTCCTGTTTATCAAGAAATTTTCTAACACTCACAAGCTAATAATTAAATTATTGGGAATTATGTCATTCTTATATTATCGTCCACGACACTCTTACTGGTATCAACCTTATTCTTTCAATTGTACTCACAAAACAGTTACTAACTGCACCCAACTTGAAATCCTCACATACATGCCCTTGATTCCATCAAGGTTGTCAACTCTTTCTCTTATCACCACTCCTAAACTTAATTCCTCTTTCCATATTATGTGCATGCATTTCCCTTCCCTTAACATAAAACCATCTACTATAACTTAATGGTACACAACACAGCAAAAATGTACAAAATACCCCTCAAGCAAGAATGCCTGTCCAAAAACGTCCAAAAGATTTCTTATACACTTTCCTGATGAGGATACCGTATTTATGGATTTTCCATTTCCATCACATTTTGTAAAAGGAAAATTCATTTCCAAGGATAAAAAACTCCCAATAATCTAAGTTCATAATACTTTCTAACAGGAAAGAAAAAAAGATGGAACAATAATGTCTTTTCCATCAAAATCTGAAATCAACTTTAAAAGAAAATATCGAGATCAGACTCTAATATAAGTTTCTTTCTAAATGTTTTAACATAAAGCATCATTGGCATAAGGGTTTTCAGGATGTAGTACCTTTCCAAATTTGTGTCAATTTGAAAATAATTTGAGAAACTATTGCTATCCTATATATTCTGGGAATGGTGAAAGGGTACTATCTTCTTAGAATCTATCCAAATTAGAACTAAAGGAAGTCAGGTTTTTGTTCTTCTTTCTCTTTGAGTATACAGACTTCTTCAATTTTATGTGCTAATTTATTTAATATAAATTAATGTGACTACGAAAATATTACATGCCTCAGAGTTGAGTAATTTTTTTCTTTTCTTTTCTTTTTTTTTTTTTTTTTTTTTTGAGAAGAGTTGAGTAATAATTTTTAGTTGATGGTATATGTAATTATTTTCTTCAAGACCTGAAAATATTATTCTAACATCAACAGTTTTAACATCATTCAGTGAGAGATATCAAAAAAATATCAGCTAGTAAGCACCCTTTAGATACTAATATCTACGATGTTTTATTCATCACAAGGTGATGAAAAAGGATAATACCTAGGAACTTCAAATAGTTTCAGATGCAACATAATTCATGCTCCCATCATTAAAATCACTGTCTCACTTTCTAGGTATATTTTATCCAAACCTAGTTATAAACAATGGAAAATCCGATCCGAGAAAAATTTAGGAAGTAAAAAAAACCTGGACATCCCAAGACATAAATGTTAAACTTACCTTCTTTGCCGAAGCGGGCCTTTTCTCGGAAGAAAATCAGCTACAGTATCCACAGTCAATATTCCAGCAACATACCCTTTATTGAGACTGAATTTCCCATCAAAACCTCCAACTTTGAAATCTTCATTTCCAAAGAAGAAAGTTTCATCTCCTGAGCCACCAATAACAGCAACCAGACAAGTTCTCTTGCAATTAGATGGTATAGAGAATCCTGATAGCATTGCCACCAGCCTATCCATCCTCAAAACAAAATCTAAAGGGAAGGAGTACTGAGGAAAGAAGCAACTACAATGAGTCTCAGCCACTTCCCAACAATCCTCCAACCTTGCTTCCCTCACAACAATCTCTGGAGACACAGCAGGAAATAATTCAACCACCTGACTCGCTCTGCATGCTCCTACACTCAGCCACCAGAACCATTCAATCAAGCTTTTAGTACCCCAACATCATGCAACACAAGTAAAAAATTTTTTAATGAAAATTCATCAAACCCAAGTCAAAATTGACAAGTTCAAATTATATTAGACATTATATTGTAGATACTTTTAGTTCAAAACATATTGGCACATACATTAGTTACGAAAATTATAATAATAAACAATAGACATTTAACTATAAATTGAAGATCTTGAAGCTCATTGATTTACTTCTCAACGCCAAAAAAGCATAGATCAAACTTTAAAAGTAGCCAGGAAACGGAAAGCTGATAAATTCAGTTAGTAGACAATCTGTTGACTTGACAAAATCACAAGATAGCATAATTAGAAATCAAAATCAAGAACTACAGCCTACAAAGAAAACCCAGAGAAGGATTCCAAAGTAAATGCAAAAGCAAGCCATAATATAAATGGGAAAAGATGAAAAGACTAAACTTTTGAGGTACCTGATTTGAAAGGAGAAGACAAAGATGAAAGATGAGGAACCCCATAAGAAGAAGAAGAGCTATAGATAGATTGTTGTTGTTTTTTGAAATTAAAATTAAAGTTATTGGTAATGAAGGTTGGGGATACTGCGAATCCCAGCGGAACGGACCGCATTTCTCAGAGATTGATTTTTTTCTCTCTGAAGAATCAGAGAGATTCTTTGTATGGTGTAGTGTTCAGCTCAGAATTTTGAGTTCAAAACAAAATCTGTAGCCCGATTATGTGGCTATTTTCATTCTTGTCGCTTTCTGTTGACAATATTTTTTTGGTTAAATTACTCCCAAGTTTTTATGTAATTCTTTTTTTTTTATCTTTGACAAAAAAGAATAAAATAAAATAATTATACTCTCAACAGTTGTTTATTTATTTATTTTTTAACATAACAAGTCCTTCATGTTTCATATCTTTGACGTTTTGGACGTTAATTTATTCGTCCTTCGCTTGAATTGTTTTGTTAGTGAAACTGAAAATCACATTTTAATCATATATTTACTCTTTTTTATCCATGGGTTTTATTAATTAGACCTCAACTTAATTTTTCTATGTTTTGCATCCGCTATAACTAATAGCAATATACCGTTCTGAGTCTTTCGCTGCCAATCGATACTATCATCTCAAATTATGAATTTAAAATTATGAGCTGTCAAATAGCGAAACACCAAAACCGATTTTAACCGTTTGCGCTGAAACACATAAAATGTTGTCAGAATTATTGTTTTCCAAACGTGTAGCGACTACTACCAATGTTTTATCAACTTTCGGTAATTAACCAGAAGCGAAAATGATATCAATCTCCTCTCGATGAATGTCCTTTTGAGGTAAACACACATTGATTTAGACGTTATTTTACTAACCATAATTAATGGAGATTCGAACAATACTTGGTTCATTCTAACGAAATTGTAAAGAATGAT
>CANUEY010119927.1:0-17963 GCA_948099555.1 Croton setiger
AGTGATCTAATTTTGTTAAGATTAAATATGGGCATATTTAAGGCTATAAAGTATGGGTTAATATATGTGTAGATACTCTAATGTAATTTCTAATTTTATGATGGGCAAAATTAGAAATAAAGACATTAGGATTATGCTCCCCAAATTGCGAGTATGAGCATCTTATGTAATCTCATCTATATGAGAAGTTGAATAATTCCACTTGAGAATTTTTTCTATACACATCAATTTGAAAGATCAAAACCCAAACTAAAACTAAGGATTTTGATCTTCACAATGAATTTAAGTACGCTTACACTTTTGATTTAATCTATTTACTTTTGATGATTTAGCTAGATTAATTTTATTGATGAAGATGTTCATCAATTAATTGTATAAAAAAAACCCTAACATGTCCTTTCCTCAAGGGCTTAGAACGAATAATCTGAATTTTAGAACCTTAAAAGAGATGTGGGAATGGTTTTATACTCATTCTAGTAATAACTAGGATTATGAAAATTTCATGCCTTTGGTTGTTTTCTTGTTATGGCAAATTTGGAAAGTTAGGAACAATCTCTTTTTTAGGGGTGAAAGGTCTGAGCCTCACTCTGTTGTTGCTAAAGCCTGTTTTGGGGTGCGGGAATTTCAAATGGCAGTAAAGGAAAGCAAATCATATAATCCAAATCTATTGAAGCAAAGAACAATGGTGTGGAAGGCTCTTAGCCATGGGAGAATCAAGATTAATGTTGATGCTGCGTCAAATTTCCCTAGGAAAGGAGGTTCAGTTATGCTGTTGTTGCAAGAAATTGGCTAGGTGACTTGGTAGGTTGGTAAGTCGGGAATGTAAGCATCAAGCGCGCTTTTTTGGAGACAATGGCTGTTAAGGAAGCAATTCAATTGGCAAATGGGCCTAACCGGCAAAATTTTGTGGTTGAAGGTGACTCTTTACAGGTGATGCAATCTTTGGGCAAGAATAGTGTGTGCACTGTAGAGATTGAAGACACTATTGGGGAAATTGTGAATTTAAACTTAATTGCTGAATCCTCTTTTGTTTTTGTTAATAGGAAAGCCAATGGTTTAGCTCATGTTGTAGCTAGGAAATCTTTAGATGACCGTTTTGCAAAGTTGTTGTATATTCTGAATTACATGATATAATTTTCTTAATAATATTATGCATATCGGTTAAAAAAAAATAATTCCTTATAGTTAGCACCAATTTAGTATATATTATTGAAAATGAGAGTTATTTTTTACTATGTAATAACTTATAACATTAGCTGGTCTATTAGTTTATTTTAAAAAAAATTTAAAAACACCATTTTCTTTAATTCATCTAATCCATTTCTTCAACTATATCACAAATTTTATTTATTTATTTAACCATTTGAATACTAAAAAACGAGTGTCGATTAATCCAGATTTGAGTCAGACAAAACCATTAAAAGTGGTGAAACTATTCGTACAAAATTTTAATCCAAATACATTCACAAATCTTGAATTCAAGATATTTGATTGAGGAATTAATGTACATGATCAGTAATACAAATCAAATTCTTTGACTGATAATGCTTATATGATAAAATAAGAAGTCTCAGGGTGGAGTCTTTCTTTTGCCATAAAATTAGCGCACAATTTTTTTTTTTTTTTTCCAGAGATGTTTATTTGCTTTAATGTTTGGAAACTGCAATTACAAGAGATAAATAAAATGAAATACTAAATCCTTTTTCTTCTTATGTCATCTAATTATTATAAATAATAAGAAAAGTTTTTATTTAATAAATAATATGAATCAAAATTATAGCATTGTTGTACTTCATATTTGTAAATCACTTTCAATCAAGGACATATATATCCCATTATTTGTTTTTAAACCCCATAAAAAAAAAAAAAGAACCTATAACAAATTAAACTTTGAGTTCAATTAAAAATGAATCGGTTGAGTTTTATCGAGTAATAAACTACCACTTACATAATATTCAAAAAATTAAAATCTCACTACATAATTTCTTGAAATCCGAGTGGATCCTACATCTACCCATTTAACTCAATAACTCACCTTTAATTTTTTTTTAAGTACGTGTAATTGCATGCCTCATGCTTAATTCACTTTTATTTATTCTCATAAGTACGTGTAATTGCATCCCTCATGCCTAATTCACTTTTATTTATTTTGTGTCATTTGAGATTGTATATATATATATATAATCTCAAATGACGCAAAATCTCCCCCATACAAAATTTCCCTAGTATATATATTGAACCTAAAACTGCCTGAAGAAAATAGTATCCCTTTATATATTTGTACCAGATACTTTTTTTCAGTAACACCTTTTCTATCATAACCAAATCGATATTTATTATGCAAATAATCTAATCATTTTCCTATTATTAATGAAGAGACCTTATGAACCTGACCCTGCAATTCTTTATTATAATGTTATATTATATATTCCTTTAACAATGGCAGATAATAATAACACATGGCTTCCTCATTTATTTGTCAAACATTCTCTTTCAAAATAAACAGAAGTAGATAATATAAATTGAAAAATAAACAAGAACCATTCAAATCTTAGTGGTGAAGAAGAAATAAGAATATAATGGCTAAAAATTGCCAAGAGATAATATTGTTGCATACATTTTTGGGTGTTATTATTACAAGGTACTATATTTTATGCCAATCATAGACCAGAGGACATATTCTTCACCTTTTCTAACGGACATTAGTAACACCATATATATATATATATATATATTGGCGTATCTATGCGATGACACCCGGCTTACGGATGATTTGTACTTTAAAACTTGAAAAAATAAACAAAACCCAAAATTACATTAAGATATTGAAAATGATGTAAGTCCTTGAGTTGAATCAATGAGATAATACCTTGAAACTAAAGGACTTGTTGAGCCATGCCTTCCAACCAGATGGCTTCTGTGCCATCATTTGTGCCCTCCCTTCTGTCATTTGATGTCGTAGCTCTCTTTTCTTGCATAGCACAAAGTTCCTTTCTCCACTTGATCCTATGGTCTCCGATGGCTTCATAGCTGCATTTCAAATTCACTTTATAACTAAATGTTAGAAATTAAATGCCAATCTTGAGCATGCATGCAGCATGTCATTTATTTTGCTCTAAAAGAAGATTAAACTTTGTTATTGGGAATGGAATCCCATGATGTCCAGGTCAAATATAAGGTTGGATAATACTCTTTCTGTCAATTCAGATTTTCAGAATGAATTAGACCGAAATCTAATATTGAGAAACATGCACGATTATGATAAAATAAAAAGCTGAACCGAAATGAAGTTTACCATCAAAACCAGCAGATGGACAGTAGAGAAGGAAGTTATTTGCTTCTGAACCAAGAATCGGAAGCCGACCTTCGCGAGAATAATTCTTCAAAGCAACATCAATAACAGAAGAAACAATTTCATCTTCTTTCACTAAAAACCTCATAGGCCCGGCGCTTCCCATCACATTTATAGTTATCAAAAACTTGTTTTTCTTCTTGTTCTTCTTCTCATCAAAACATCTTTTATTCAACATCAGTTTCTCACTCATAAGACTTTTCCTCATCATTTTCTCTCAAGAATAAAGAGCGTGTGAAGAGCACGCTCTGTAGGGTTATTAGAAAATGAAAGGAGAGATTGCATCAATGGCATTAAAAGAGAGAAGAAGTATGGGGGAAAAGACAAGATTAAAGGACTATGGTTTCTCTTCAGATATGGAATCTAAAGAGAATAAGGATATATGTGAGATTGTCTATAAAGGGAAAAACAAATGCCTAGCGTTTGTGTAATTGGTATTTTGTTGAGTCTTGTTTCCTCTTACTTATATTAGTGTACAGTTTCACGACTTCTCCATGCGTAGCCTGCACAGGAAAAATATTCATGTATTAATTGTAGTTAGACTGTTTTCTTTTTTACTCTTTTTCCTTTCGTAAACACCTGTTTATATAACATTTTATTGGATATTTTTCTTTTTTTTAAGGTTAGTGTGCTTGTGTGGAGAATGCTATAAATCATAGTTGTTAAAAATGTAAAGGTTAGATAAATTGTTAGGACCATTCTAAATTTAACTAAAAGGTTGTAGGTTTTATTCTTGAAAATACAGTATAGTATACTGAGATCTAAATGCGCCAATTTTAATGGTTATTTTTATGACTCGATTCGGATTAATTTGAAGTCATTAAACGTTTTAAATCTGTCATATCCTAAAACACTAAATGGATAATAAAAAAATTAATTAACTAATTGTTGGTTGTTTAGAGTTTAGACTTGAACAACCTATACTTAAAAAAAAAAAAAAAATATTGCTTAAGATTTCAACTTGAAAATTTAGAGGAGCTTGTTTAAGGTTCCGATTGTTAGACTTAGGGTATGCCTATAGCCATATCCATGGTGTAATCATAAGATATATATTTAATGTCATAAATTATATTCTTTTAAATTAGATATATATATATTTAAATATTAAAATAAGTATTTATTTTATTGAATATAAGTTCAAAAGAAGTAATTTGTTAGAATTTATTTACAAGAGTTATGAGTATAAGTGACAAATTTTTTAATGCAAAAACTTTGAAATGTTGATGATAATAGGAACTTTGTTTGAGCGGAAGGCCATCAACTCGTCCATCATTAGTATGAGAGCCTAATTATATGGAAATAGTGAGTCTCATTCTACTTGAATTAAAATCCTAAATAAACATGTGGATACTCATTTAACATGATTATAATGACTGGACAAAACCTTCAATATGCTAGAAATTTGATTTGGATTATCCATATGATCCTACTCTCAGACTATTAGGACATTTGAAGAGCGAAATTTACTAAAATACTACATATTCACTTTTTATTTGATAAAATATTACATATTTTTCATAAATTAATGAAATAGCATTTTAGGTCGATAAACACAACCCGTGGCTGGGTGATCCTTGATATGTTCAAACCCCTCTTTGGAGAGCGCAATTTTTGTGTTCGGTGTTTTCGTTCGGTTTGCTCGATTACTCAATCTTTTTATGTTAAAAAGTCTCTATGAAAGTTTTGCTTATTTTGTTTTGATTTTAAAAATAATAAGACTACCCCTTTTATTAAAAAATATTAATTTATTTTAATTAATTAAAAAAAAACTAAAAGTTAATATAAAATCAATATATGTCAATATTTATCAATATAATTTAGAATTTTCAAAATTACACTAGGTAACTAGAAATATGGCTACCACCACAGTTGGACGGTTACTGGCGAACTTCACCGAAAAATTAAAAATACTAGTAATCACTATAATTTAAAATTCTTCCAAACTTCATCAGATGGCTGAAAAATGATTGTTAGCGACCATTGACAAAAAATAAAATAAATAATTATCAATATTTAAAATATATATCAATATCCTATATAATATCAGTTGATATAATTTAATATAATTTAATATGTGTCAACTTCTTTTTAATATAATTCAGTACTGATAAATAAATTAATAAATATAACTCAGTATTAGTCAACATAAGTCACTGTAAATAAAAAAAAAAAAAAAAAACTCTATATCAATTAATTTTATTCAATACAAATAAATATGGAGCCTTTTTAAAAGAAATATAATATGGGGCCTTTTGAAAATATTAAAAATATTGGGACCAAATTGAGAAAAGTCACATTTATTTATCATCGTCATCGCCACAAAGATTGATGGCGATGAAGCACTGAATTGAATAAAAGAGTTGAATTGGAAATCGTCCAGTTTTTATTTTATTTTTTTTTAAACAATGGCTACCGTCGCATCCCTGCAACCACGAACCACCACATCTCACGATTTTGGCTAGAAACAAACTGCAAACAAGATAATCTGAAACAAATCGAAAAACAGCACCAAATGATTTTGCTTTCTTCATCATTTCATCGTAAAACTCAAAATGAAAAATGAAGAAATCATCGCAAGTCTCTGATCTGTACCTTCAACTCTCAGGCTTCCTTCGTAGTTGGAGGTACGATCTCGCTGGAGAGCTTCATCTTTTTCACCGGCATTCAAAGCTTCACCGATCTAGAGGTCTCCGAAACTTCACTAATCTGACGACTGGAGGACAAAGCTATATTATAGTTTCTAGATGAAGTAATTTTAAAAGCACAATTCAAATGAATTTAGAAAGAATAAATTGACAAATTTATATTTTTAGAATTCTAATAAACGTAAAAAAATAACTTGGCAAGTAAAATTTTGTGAATTGTGATGGAATCAAAAGAGAATAAAGATGCGTAATAGAGAGAAAAACAAATGGCTATTGTTTTTGGTATTTGTTGAGTTTGTTTCCTGCTGTATAGTTTCAGCAATCTATGTGTAGCCTACGCAGGAAAAAGAATTCATCATATTTTGATTCTGTTGTTTTACACTCTTTTTTACTTTCATAAACTGGATTTTTTTTTTTTTTTTTTTTTTGTGAGATTTGAAGTGTGTGGACAATGCTGTCAAATTTTGTTAGAATCTAGTTTTTATTTGAAAAATATTAATAAAAGTATACTCACTCTGTTTAAATGGTATTTATTAAAAAATAATTAATTTTATATCAATTTTATAAAAAGAGTAAAACAAATTTATTATTTGGTGGCCTTGCATACAAATTGTTGGAATTTTCTAGACAACTTAAATAAGGGCCTAAAGATGTCATTTATATTAACAGTCTAAAATATGTTACAATTCCAACGTTCATATGGTCTTCAATCCATTAGGAGTACCTTCTCAAATGAATGTAGGACAAATATTTGAATGTTCACTCATGTTAGCAGGGGATCTACTAGATAAACATATCGAATAGCACCCTTTAAGAGTACATGGAAAGATAATGTGATAATACAATTATTGGAGGGATAGGAGTACTTTAAATATCTGAGGAGATATCGGTTTAGTGATGTAGTCATTTTTTGAAGTAATATGGTATCAATTAGTTGGTAGTCTTGTTATGATGTGTTTTCTATAGTTAGGATACTCATCATTTAGTTTTTTGTATTGAGAATAAGATCCTTTAAGTGATATTTTGGTATTACTACCTAAGTTTTCTGACATGGGTCGTCTAGCCCAAGCCCATCTAAAAGGGTCAACTTAACATTAAATGGGAATTGTTAGGATGTGATTAGAATACCTCTTGAATAAGGTAGATGACTCTGTATAAGAAGTTGATTCCTTATAACTTAAGGCAGAAGTTTATATAAGCACTTATACCTTATTATGAGGATCATCTTGACTAATACATAAAGGCATAAATCCGAACTCTTTTATGCATAATAATTGGTGCAATGAGCGTAGAATTGCTTAAATTAGAAAGATAGTACAAAAGTGGGAGTATTGGATGCTATTGTTTTCATATCTCGATCATGATAAATTTAGTAGAAGTGAACGTATTGACAAGTGAAAAATTGGAAGTTGCGGGTGTAAAGCAGTAAGCCATACTAAAAGCTGAATCTGACATAGATCCAAGAATCAGAAAATAAAAGAAATTCTACTGACCTCATAAAAGAAAGTTCAAAAGCTTGAAGTAGGATTAGGAAAAGTATTGCGGATAGTCACAAACCTTGGAAAAGGAAAGGATGATACAATCGTGCCTTAAAAGAAAACTTTGAACATTTTTCTAGACTATAAAGTATATAGGGTAAGTCTCAAGGTGATCATACATAAGTTAAGTATCAATGAAACCTATGATATGATTTTCCGAAAGAAATGAAACTATTCAATGGAGAAGTAATTGATCATTGATGATGAAGTTACTAAGTTAGAGGTAACAGGTTCATTGAAGAAGTCGACCATCCCGAATGGATAGTTAACATTGTGTTAATAAGGAAAGCCAATGACAGGTGGTGGATGTGTGTAAACTTCACTGATCTGAGCAAAACATGTCCCAAAGTTTCATATATGTTTACCAAACATTAATGTCTTGGTAGACACAACTGCAAGGTATGAAATTTACTCTTTTTTTGGATGCTATCAATGTCTATCATCAAATTGCTAAAGGAAACAAATGAATAGAAAACAAGAAGCACCACAAGATAGGAAATATATTGCTATAATGTGATGCCTTTTGGGTTAAAGAATACTAGAGGCTAGTGAATAAGATCTTCAAAGACCATATCAGTAAAATATAGAGGTATATGTTGATGATATAATCATGAAAATTAAGTCGATGACAGACCATGGTAAAGATCTGAGGAAATTTTTTATGTGCTTAATAAGTATAAGTTAAAACTCAACCCTAAAAAATGTGTGTTTGGTGTCAAGGTAAAGCAATTATCGAGCTTTAAGGTCTCCCACAGGGGAGTAGAAACTAATTTAAAAAATATTAGAGCAATCTTGGAGATACGACCTTCTACCTCGCTAGTCGAAGTCTGATGGCTGAATGAAAGACTCATAGCCGTTGGGAGCTTTATCTCTTATGTAGCTCATAAGAGTTTGCTTTTTTACAAGCTACATAGGAAAAAGTAAGATTTATGTTGGCAAAAAAAATGTCAAGCTTTTGAAACCATTAAAAGCTTTTTTTCGTCTCCCCCACTTTTGAGTTGGCCGTTGTGGGAGAAGATTTGTATCTATATATATCTGTGGCAGTACATATAATAGCATAAATTTTAGTCCAAAAAGAGGGAAGTGAGCAGTTTCATATGTACTATGTACTCAAGGAAGTGGAGTGAAACTGCACGAAGGTCGAGAAGATGACCTTTGTAATACTTACAACTAGTCAAATTGAGGCATTATTTTTAAGCATACATTGTGTATGTTAGAACAAACGTACAATTAAAAATAAAGGCAAAAATTTCAAGGTAGATGGTAGAATGGTCTATCAGGCTAGGAGAATTTGACATCTGATACCACCTTAGAAAAACACTAAAAGTGCAAATACAGGTAGAATTTGTAGACGAGGCAGTGAGAGAAGATGCACCTATGGTAAGATGAACTGTATGAGGCTCAAGCCAGCAAGGTATAGGCGTAGGTGTCCTTTTGAAAGGACCAGAAAAGCTAATAATATGATATGCAGTTAAGCTAAACTGGACTTCACGACACCAATAATGTTATCAAGTATAAGACATTAGTATTAGGATTTAAGGTTACTGAAAGGGTGAGATCGTAAGAGTTAATGGTCAATTCAAATGTCAAAATTGATAGTTAGTCAAGTTTAGAGGATCAATGTTGTGAATGATGGTTTGTTAAAAAAGTATGTTAATAAGCCAAGAGGCTGGTGACAGTGATCAACCAAAAAAGAGGAAAATTCGAGCTAGTCCTGATTAGTAGAAAAGATAACGAGCAAGAAGATAAGCTCACCATAATGGCAGAGAAGGGAAAATTCTATACCGGAAGTTTATAAGAGGCCATCAGTTAGCCTAGTATCGCGAAGCAAGAGGTAGCTTGCATGGAGCTCATGAGAGATCAAGCAAGGCTTTGAAGAAGCTTTTACTTCTAGGATACTTTTGGCCATCCACGAAGAAGAATGTTGACAACTTTATCAAAGAATGTAGAGTGTGTCAGAAATTCACATCCATGCAGCAAAAATCAACAGAGGAATTGAAGTTCTTAATTAACACATAATATTGTGCAACATAGGGAATGGACATTCTAAGGCTATTCCCATTTTCTGTAGGAAAAATCAAGTTCATAGTAGCAGAGGCACTTCCCACTATAACAACACCTCAAATTTTAAAATTCTTTGAGGATAACATTGTTCAGATATGGAGTGCCAAGTAGTGTGGTTACAGATAATGACAAATAATTTAATTCTAAAATGTTCAAAGACTTCTATCAAACATTAAATATTGACATGCATTATTCATTAGTAGCAAATCCTCAAGCTAATGGATCGAAAGATATCACTAATAAAACAATTATGCAAGGATAAAAAATAACTTTAGCAAGAATCACTAAGTGTAAAGACCTAGTAATAGGCAAGGATTAAACATTAGCAAGAATTGATAATTATAGAACTTTAGAAAAAATTACCAAGTATAAAGACCTAGCAATGCGTGAGTCATAATCCTTAGCAAGAATAGCTAAGTGCAAAGACCTAGCAACACATTGACCAGAAATTATAATAAGAATCGGTAAGTGTCAAGACCTAGTAGTTTGCTGGGCATAAACCTTAGCAAGAATCAATATGTGTCTAGTATCGCCCTAAACATAAACTTTAGAAAGAATCAGTAAGGGTAAAGACAACAAGAATCGCTAAGTGTAAAGATCTAGCAACGCGTTGGGTATAAACTTTAGCAAGAAAACGCTAAGTGTTTACCTAGCAGCACACTGGCATAATTTTAGCAAGCATCATTATGTGTAAAAATCTAATAGAGCATTATGCATAAACTTTAACAAAAATTGTTAAGTATAATGACCCAACTATGCACTAAGTGTAAAAACCTTATCAAGAATTGTTAATTACCAAAAACTTAACAGCATGTTAGGCATAAAACCTTAACAAAAAATGCTAAGTGTAGAAAACTAACAGCACATTAGGCATCAAACAAAGAATAAACAATAATGATACGACAATATTTGAATATTGTTCTAGAAAAAGATGAGTTTTATTATGCATGAGTTACAAAGAGACAACTCGTAATGCCTGAAGAAATTCATTAATAGGGGTATGAAATGGAAAGTTAGGAATGAAGAAAATGTCTTCATTGTTACTGCTTGATGACGAGTCTTTTCAAGTTCATCAGAGTGAAAACCTTGAATGAATGAAAAATCCCATGTGAAGTTGGGGTTAGAGAACTTTCTTTTAGCCTTGTGCATTAGTTTGGCCTGATAAAAAGAAAGGTAGTGATGGATGAAGTAAGTATCTTTGGCTTCAAGAGACCCCTCTAGGATTTTGACCTTGGAGCTCAAATCAACAAATTAACTTTCCAAATAAGGTTTTGAAGCCTCAATAACTTTTATTCTAGAATCTTGCTTTGATATTTGCATCTAGGACTCATCCTTCAAGGCTCACAAGGATTTCACAAAGTTTCCTTCTCTTTGAAGATGATCTATTTCTGTGTTGTTGTTGAAGGCTCATCCATTTTAAAGAAGTCACAGTAACTAAGCTCGTTTGTCCATATTTTAGCTTTGGAATCTCTTTAAGAGAAGAAGACTATAACGTCCTCTCTTATAACTTACGTCATAAAACATGCCATTTTTTTTATATATAACATTTTAATTCTCACATTAACCTAAGTCTATTTCAAACATTATCTGAGCATATAACAAAAGCATAAACCAAATATCAAACATAACATATTACAATCTCATATTTACTTATAAATAGTCTGTTTATCCAAAAACTCTATTAACATAACATGTGAATTATATACATATACCAAAACATGTAATTATGCTATACAAACATAACATAAAGCAAAACTATATGCAGCAGATACAGATGTTGTGGTGAGAGAGAGAGAGGCCTAGGCTTCAGCTGTACCAACCTGAGTATAAACTAGTGAAGTCTCAGTACTTCACTCAAACAGCAGACCTGAAAACACATTGTGCGATTTGGGTGAGTCGCATACTCAGCAAGTGTTAAACAAAGCAATATCAATTAACAAATAGGGCAATTCATCAAAACATATCAAGACTGTTCAATATTAGGTCATATATAGCATGTTTAACCAAAACCATATCATAAGATGCATAATGTTATGACTTTCCTTTTTCTTTAATTGTGATTTATCGACCAAGTGTTGCCCCGGGAATTTCACGGCATATCAGTAACCATAGCTGGCCAACAAACCTGTAAGACCGGAATATATCGTCGGTCAAAAAGGGTTATGTGGATCAACCTTTATTATACAGTATACACCAGATCATTCTGCATCGTATAGGACCCGTAGGTCTTTCTATAACATATAGGACCAGTAGGCCTTTCCGTCAAATCATAGAGAAACTGTGGTTTCTCAAACGTGAAATCTGCAAACACTCGCTACGATAATCACAACAGCCATATTTAAGTCCTATGAAAATGCACTTATAAAACATATATTTCATATCGTCATACTTCATATAAATATGTGACCGGATTTCAGTACCGGTTAAGACAGCATATATATAGTGTGAACAAGATCAAATAACTCAACTGGTCGGATTTCAATACCGACTCAGGAACCACAAACATCACAAACCACATATCATATATTTCCAATTGACCTGGCTTCAGTACCGGCCCAAACAGTTTATCAAAAACATATAACAGCAGTCTCATACCTCATAGATGACCGGTCTTCAGTACCGGTCCAAAAAGCTCAACATAACATACTTGGCAATATCACAAAGTTCATATATCAAACACATAAGTAAGTGGTTTAGCACTTACCTCACTGCTGTGAACTCGGGTGGCCCTCGAGTTACTTACCCCGCACCGCTCGACAACTCGATGCGCCTATAATGCATAACATAACGACGATGTTCGAATAACCAAATCAGAAATCTATATATGCTATGATGCATGATTTCATAATTAATATCTGAGTTAATTGTGTTTAAAATTAAATCCATATATTTTCCATATCAAAAGTCATTTCATAACATATTAAAAATATTTAACAAACTTAATTTATCATAAAATAATTATAATTAAAATTATAGTTAATAGTAATTATAATTATTAAAACCAAAACTATAGTTAAATAAACCAAACAAATAATTAAAACCAAATTCATAAATAAATTCTTCAACAAAATATTTAAATCTTAATTTACAGCCTCAAAACGATCTCAAAATAAATTTCTGACGTCAAAAACGGATTCAGGACGTCGAAATTAGGCTGGAAGGGCTAAAACATAATTTATAAGAGTTTACGGGTCAAAAGTGTAAATAAATAAAATTAAGGGACCAAAATGTAATTATAAATAATACAAATTTTGCCCAGAAGGGCTAATTCGCAATGCTGCAGAAACATTAGGAGTCAAATTGCAATTATTAAAACTTAAAATAGTTGGACTAAATTGAAAAGAAACATAAATTCATTCTAGAAGGCTAAATTGCAAAAACCATAAAACTGCAGGGGCCAAACAAGGGTTACCCAAAATTCCAGACACCAAAATGGTGGTTTTCCTCAAAACGCACAGAGTTGTGCCGTTTAACCCTTGCGCGCGCCTCGCAGGGGTCAAAACACAGAATGGGCGTGCGTTTTGGCCTCCCCACAGCAGCCCGCCTGCCTGCCTCGCCCAAAAATCCTAACTCTCCAGCCAACTTCCTGACCACCGTACGTCCTCCTCCGGTGGCTTTTCGGCCAACTAAGACCACCTTTCTCTTCCTCTACACACCCTCTAGCTAACCATCGGAGCCAAATTCCCAGAAACTCTCTAGATCAAAAGATACAAGTCCTCAAAGTTGGCTCCTCAACACTGCTTACCCAGAATCTAGAATCTGCCTAACTCTCAACCCAACTTCCAGCCACTTTTCCGGCCTCCTCTGGTGGTTTTCTGGAAAATTAAAATGATCTCTAGAAAAACATACCATCTATAGACCCATACAGCCAAAACTCACATAGGCTTTTACCAATTGTAAGTTATAACCCTCCAAAGTTGGTACTCTAAAACTGACCAGAATCTAAGTACCCAGAATTTGTTTCTCTTTATCCCATGAATTCTAGCCAATTTCTTTCCAATCTAACACTTCCTAAACTACCCAAGAACATGTTAAAATAGTTGGTTTGAAGATTTCCCAAGGATTTCTCTCTTTTCTCTTTCTTTTTCTTCCTTTCTCTTTCCTTTTTCTTTCTTTCTTCCTCTCCTCACTTGGCCTACGTTTTCCTTTCTATTTTCTCACTGAACCAGCCACTATTTTACCTCTCCAGCTTATGCATAATCTGTCCAAATCGTATCGAGCAGCTGCTTATAACATTTGCCCACCAAAAACTAACCAAATTTGCTTTTAACTTAACTTAATACTTAAGTTTTCTTCTTACTTTTCTTCAAATCTTTCAACCTCACAAACCAGCCTATAAATTCATTCCAGCAGCCATTTAAAATACATTTTGGTGTCAAAATAATATGTAGAACATGTGTCTGAATTTCCGAAAAAATCGGAATCCGAAAAGTGGTCGCGGTTCGCTCAGTGCCCTAAACTGAGTCCGAAGCTCGACGATTTTTGCGGAACCAAAACCGTACGATGTCATCGCAAATTTATGGTTCCAAAACTCTTTAAAACATGTTAATAAACATATATCAAAATATCAAATTCATTTGGTTCATTTTTACGCGATTTCGGCATTTTTCGATCGCGCGGGTTCGAAAACCCTAATTAGCTCCGTTTGTCCTATAACATAACTTATTTTTCTTATTCAAATCATATATTATCAAATATAAATCATATATTCCATGTTTAACTTAATTATCAAATCAAATCATGATGCATTTTAAATGAAAATGCACGTAATGCATGAAAATGATATCGAAACGACGTAGGGTTTAGGTTCGGGGTGTCACAACTCAGCTCAGTAGAAAGATGATTATTTTTTTAAAGACATTTGACTAGGGCATGGAGGCCCAAGAGAGATCGCAACAGCTAAAAGAACAAAGGTAAATGAATAAATAAGGCAAGAAAGCCCAAAGTAAAAAGAAAAAAGGAAGTACTTCTACCTTGGCCATGTATTAATCCTAAATTTGAGGAGGCTCTCAAGATCAAATTTTTCGATATCTTTCATATCGACAGGAAACTAACATTCCTTGAAAAGATTGCCTTGAATTTCAAGATTGTAAATATAGATATATGTATTGTGCTTGGCAATAAGAAGCCTTTAATAAACGCCAGGCTCAATGGCATGCTCTGTAAAGAAGCAGAGGTCACCCCATAAAAAAGAAGTATCGCTAATCTAGATGTAATGGAAGCTCAATTGGTGGGTCAAAAATAGGAATGTCTAACTTTGAAGTTGTTTCTTTCTTTTGGAAAAAAAAGGCAATCTCTTTTTCAGAATCAGAAGGATGGTAAGCTTGTAGTTTGGCTAGGATAACTGTGAGAAATGAGTATCAGTCGATGTTGTGTAAGCATAGAAGATGGACTATGCCTATAGTTTCTTTGAAAAGGAAGAGTTGAGGGATGCTATGTTGGTCCAAAAAAAACGTGTATACCAACATTTATTCTCAGAAGCTCACGAGAGATCATGTGCCAGAGTATCTCACCTACTTTCTCAGGTCACCTAGCTAATTTATAGCAAGCTTCTCAGAGAAAGCTTCATTGGATTGAACGAACATTTCCAAAACAACTTTAGAATAAAGGCAGTCTGGTTTAATGATTTTTAAATCCTTTATGCAGCTCTCATCCTCGTTTTTCAGGTCCCTCCTTTGGTTTATGAGATGTCTTTTGAAGTGCAATCTTGACATAGGGATGGCATTAAGATTTTAAAAGTCTCGTGGAAAAAATGTCATCATGGAGAATATGGTCCTTAATCTTCCAAAATAATCATATAGGGATTGTTAGACTCTTTGGTGCAAAAAAAAAAAAAAAAGTGAAGAAGGACCCTCCAATATAGTTTGAAGCCCTTAAAGTAAGCTAAGCTGGAAAAGCAATAATACATCCTTATTGCCTAAGGGTGAAAATGGGAAAGACATATGAAATATGCTTTAAGATACCTAGCAAGGCTTAATAATCAGAAAATGAAGACCATGGAGCAAATGAGCCTCTGTTATTAGAAGTTGGTGATTGTGGAGCATTATTCCGGGATCAACAGGGTCGATGAAGGCCTTATGTTGTATTGTCCTTTAGCACAATAGTCAACAAATATGTGGTCGAGATTGTAGAAAAATATTACCTGGTGATGGGAATCCATAGTGGTATAGATGGGTTCCATGAGAAATCTCCGATTATGGTTTTAGTGAGATGTAATGGCAAAATCCATTATTAGTGAAATTTTATTGAGAAAAAAGGAATATTTTTTTAGTTTTCCTTTATGAACAATAAAGGGGAAAGTATGCAAAATTCAAAAACTAATGCGTTGTATAAGTAAAGGGAAAAGTGAAAATGAAAAAAAATGGGGAAGTTAGAAAAGATCAAAAGATTTGTATTTATAGATATGACGTTTTATACTTTCTAAAATTCTTGGGAATATTATATTAATGAATAATCTTAGGAAAAGTACATAATTCTTAAAAAGCAAAAGAAGAATTAAAAAACATGTATAGAAGTTTAAACAACAAGTAGAATTGACAAATTTGGAGGAAAAGTAGGTAAAGCTTAGAGCTTGCAGTTTGAGTTGAAAAATTACCTCATCAAGGCTGTAAGGTAATATTGAAGCTCGTAACAAATTTCTTGGCTCGTTGATGATACTCGTGTGACCCTGAGATCGTGAAAGAGCGAGTTATCTGTGTACGTCGTAAATGACTCATGGACTAAGGGGAATCCTGTTACGTGACTTTTCTGACATAGGCTGCCTGGCCTAAGCTTATCTAATACGGCCAACATAACACTAAATGGGAAGTGTTTTTATGTGACTAGAATACCTCCTGAATAAGGTAGTTGACTCTCTATAGGAAGTTAATTCTTTGTAACCTAAGGAAGAAGCCTATATAAGCATTTATACCTTATGATCATCTTGACTACATACATAAGGGAATAAACCCTAACTCTTTTTGTATGTAAGAGGTATGATGAATATATGAAAATTTACATTATTCTAGTTTGTCATTTATTTTTTACTTTTCTCAAACTGAAAACTTCCTCTTGTTATTAGAGGAGAGATGTTCCTTACCCAAAATCATCTTTCTCGATTCAAGTTTAGTTGAGAAAATATTCCTTTCTAAAATGTAAATTTGTTTCAACAAAACCTAAAAAAACCCCAAATTACAAAACACCCAAAAAAATCATAAATGCACGATCAAAACCAACTTCCGCTGAAAACACTCTTTCACAACAAATGTAAAACCTAAATTGCAAAACTAAAACTTCAAATTGCAAACCTTAAATCACTAAATAAAAATCCCACATCCCAAACTTTAAAATTCCCCAAATTACAGAAACTGAAAGACTCAATTCGTTAGTTGCTTATTACACTTATTGATTTATGATTAAACACTTTCTCAATCTCAAAACCCACTTGAATATTTGAATATATACAAATTCTACCATCAAAATTAAAATATTAAGTGAAAGAGCTAAGTTAAACAAAATAATGGAAAAAGAAGATATTTAAAGTTTTTAAGGATATGAAATTGAAAATAGTCAAAAATGACTTTTTTTCTTTAAGTTTACTGATGTTGTATGCCGAGTTTACAATAAATTTTTGGCGACAGCCTACAGCATTCTGATGACTATCTGGCACTAATTCCGACGAATATGTTTTTTCGGTGAGATGTTGAAAACAGCTCACCTTCAGTTTTTAGCCAGTTTTAGACCGAAACCAGCCTCTGAAACACGATGGAAATATCATTCTCGTGCTACCAGTCTGAAACACAACAGAATCATCATGATTTCAAATCGCAAGTCGTTTACAAATTCGCCTATGTTTTTTTTTATTTGCATCTAAGTTTTAGACTCATTTCATTTCGTCCGTCGTAGTTTCAAATCACGCTGCCAGCAAACGGAAGCATGATGGAAACCTTTGTTGGTTTCAACCTTTGATGGAAACGGGTTTCAAACCCGTTCTGATTCTTATGATTATCAAATGGATTCAGATCTGTTTCTTTATGGTTTTGGGAACGATTTCGTTCGTATTCTGATATAAAGCAGCAGTGGTTAAGGCTGAGCAAATTGGTTAACAGAACCGAACCGGTCGGTTTTCGGTTAACCGAATGTGTAGACGGCCCGATTTTGAACAAACTCGGTCGAACCGCCGACGGTCGGTTTTCCTTTTTTGATCAAAAGGGTTTTGCAGGTTAATTTTTCGGTTTTGATTTCAAAAAAGTGTTCGGTTTCGTTTTTAGGAAAACTGGTTAAGGCGATAAAAGCCGTTTTGGATGTTTGCCGAAACTAGTCGGTCTTTGAAAATTTTGTTTGAGTCGCCACCCATATCGGGAACCGGTTTTTAAGAAAACCAAA
>CANUEY010120041.1:0-10585 GCA_948099555.1 Croton setiger
TGTTCCAGCCTTCTGGGTTTCAATGTTTATCATTGTTATGTGGTTAAATATTGATGTGTACTTCTAAATCAGTCCAGTGAAAACAGTTAACAAACCATCACCAAGAATGCAATTAATTGTGAAGTAGATCTGATGCCATGCTTATTACTGTTACACTGTTTAATAAATTATTTGATTGTTGCTGCTGGCTCGTCACATTTTTAACGTAGTCCAGTCCTTATAACTGCTACTGCATAGGATAGTTTTCATGGTTTACTTCTGTACAGGCTCTCCAATCTGTGTCTTTCCACCTATTTCCATTTTGCATGCCAACTGGGGTAGTTGTAAGTTTCAGCTTTGATTTGGCTTCTGTTTTAAATGATATATCACCAGTTTTTTTTTCTTTTTTTTGCCTTCAACCTAAAAGGTGCCTGCTTGAAAAAGAAGTTGTCAAATAAGCTCAGGTTTCTGTTTATGTTAGCACCCTTAAATTTCAGTGGTTTAGTTCTTTTTGCCTGCTGTGTGTGCTGGTTGCTGCATTCACTAGTCCAGAACTCAAATGTTATTGATGAGCCTTTCATTTCCCTGTTGAGCGTTCAGCTCATTCTTGTTCACACATTAAAGTGCCAACCTGGTGCATCCCATTTCTGCTTGCTTTAATTACATTTCATTTCAGATTTAGGGCTGCTTCATGTTGATGATCCTGCAAATAATGCATTTTGCCTGCACATCTTATATTCATAATCATCATTTTTAATTTGTTTTTTTTTTATTACTGATCATGCATAAGCAGAATGCATTTGTTTCAAATCCCAAAGCCCAGATATGTATTAGAGCCAAATCAACATGCATCTCCACGGCAGGGCTTGTTTGCATTCTATTACATATCGGGAAAATTCACCTGTAGTTGAACATTGATCAAGCTTTGTTATTGACACTTTCTTCCTATACTTTGCAAATCAAATTTCAATTTAATTATTCTGATCTGAAAAATATACCTGTTGGAATATTATGGATATAAAAGGGTGCAGGGATTGTTTACCTGAATTGCATGTCTATGGGGCAGATTGGCAAATTCTGGATGATTAGGGATTTAAGAGGAATTTTTACATGTTTTGCATTTGAATGGTTTATTTTGACATATTTGCATGATTTATGGATTGTTTGGTCTGAATGGCATGATTTAAGGGTTGTCTAAATAGTATCCAAAGCTAGGGACCTGTTTGCAATTTTCATAAAATTTAAGGACCATTTTGTAAATTTCCAAAAATATAGGGACCATTTTGTAATTTTGCATGAATTGAATCTTTTTGATGTTTTTGCATGAATAATTGATTGTTTAATTAATTTGACATGTTTGTTTAATAATTTTTAGTTTAAGGACCTATTTGCAAATCTTCAAATTTTTGAGGATTAAATCGTAATTTGCCAAAATTAGGGTACTTTTCTATAATTTTGCATATTTATTTTAAATGTTTATTCAAACACTTTTGGGTTAATTTTGGGTTTAAATTGGGGCTAATTGGGTAGAATGTAATTTATTTAGGATTAAATTGTAATTATTTTCTCCTAATCGGAGAAAGAATAATTTACATTTCCGCACTTTTAATTTTCGTTGTTTATTGCTTTATTATTCGAAATTGTTTGTTACAAATGACCGAAAAACGCCATTAGGAACATCGTTAGCTAATCACGCAACGGCTTTTTTAATAAAATTAAAACTTCAATTTTTGGAAAGAAAAACAAACCAAGATGCCGGTTTATACCGGGCGTTAGTCGAAATGTAGTTTCGGCTAACGTACCCAACCCCCTTACCCAATCTCTGATTTTTAACCAGTGCCTTTTTCAAAAAATAAACGGAGTCATTTTTCTAAAAACAAAAATTGGTTTTTCCCGAAATTCGGGTGGCGACTCTAAATCTGTTTTTAAGACCGACTAGTTTCGGCAAATCCCAACTAAAAATGTTTTGTCACTTGCTTTTGGTAAAAATCCAAAATCCTAAACCGAAAACCAAATCGGATGAACAACAACATATGCTATCTTTGGATATACACAATATCCAATCTATGAACATTAATGATCAATCTCTTTAATTTTACTAACTATATTCAATGATCCACCTTTGGGTGATCTCCTAGAACATAGCCAATAAATCAATTATTCAATCAAACTATAATGTCATTGATATCATTTCTTTCATCATGAATAATTGATTACTTTTAATTTACTTGTCCTAATTAAGATATAACTAGGACACTTTGGTGACTAACAAGTCATACCCTAATAAAGACAATACTTTAATCACTTTAATGGGTAAATTACTTGACCCTAAACTTTTTTTTATGCAATTCAGAATTTGTTAATTAATAACTGAATTTCATTGTTTTGAACAAAATTGCACGATAAAATACAGTACCCGCTAATTATGTAATGTACATATGAATATGAACAATACATCATAAACTTTTTAGGGTAAATTATATAAGTCTAAAACCACGCTCTGGTACCAATTGAAAGAATATCTTTAATAGATTTCGAATATGAAATCAATCTCGTTGGTATCTAGACTTGATACAATTTAACCTTAATATTATCAAATCATAAGAAGAATTACTAATCTGGAGCCATAATTAATAACTCTTGAACGCAGCGGAATCTGATGATCAATTCTTTTTTTCCCTGTACCTTTTCCTTAATAGTTCTTTGATGAACAAGAGCCACTTATATATTGAAACAATTTGTATAGTTTGTGTCAATGTGTATTTCTATATCTTATTTGGTAAGGGAAGAGGGAATATAATTACTTTCAAATTTTAATATCTCTAATCGAAACCATTCATCACGGTTTCAACTTGTATATGTTAAAATCATATCTTATATAGGACTTATCTCTTATAATTAAACCCAAGTTACATGGACCATAAATAATAGGAAATATTCTTTCATAGGTTTGCTAGTTGGAGATAGAGAAAATATGAGGAAATAAGAAAAAGAGGAAAATCATTGAAAATTTGAAGGATTGGTACTTTAACTATTTGAAATCGATGTGTTCTTCACATTTTATTCTTCTTGAGTTTACATTTTGAATGTTTAATGATATGTTTTAAGCATTAAAAATTATATGTGCCTTAATAAGATATTTATAGAAGTAATATTTGTGAGTTGATTGAATTAGTTGATTTTATTGACATTAAATTGTTGATTTATCATGATAGTGTTAAAATATATGATTTGAAAATGAAGTTTCAGAAATTTTAAAACATGACCTGAAACTTTGGCTTAGAAACATGACCTGAAACTTTGGCTTAGAAATAACTAATCATAACGGTATAATTTGAAAGTGGTATAAAATTTATTTGTTCAACTATGTGTTAGCTAACTATAAGAATAAAAATCATTTTAATTGAACTTGTAGAGAAAAATATATGATCAAAATAGTAACGTGTGTGTAAACTCAAAATCTGAAACGGGACAAAACTTAACTTAAGATTTTAGCTCGAATGTTGAATATCTTATCGGCATAATTTATGGTAGGGGAAATTATTGTATCCCTAAATTTTGGCTTTCTATAGAATTTAGAATCACCTCATTTAGATTTATAATGAAAGAGATATGTCTAAATTATTAGACACTATGCAGACTGACCTGGACAGACATCAGGGTTGAATTAGAATTAGTATCAAAAATTAAATGTAACTTTATTAAGTCTGAACTTTATACAATTTGTAGCCTAGAGTGTCTATGTCTAATTTTAGAAGAAATAAGAATAATCTTAATCCGAAATGTATAAATAAAGTTATTGGCAAATTAGTAAAGGGTGCACATAAGAAAAACATGCAAATGATAGTAGTAAGTCTAATATGTAATTAAAAAAAATATTTGAAACTAGTCTTAATTTGAAACTTTAACTATAGAAAGTTTTATATGTCTAGTTTAATTAAAAATAAAATCACTGAAATTTAGATTAGTGAACTAAAAGTTACTCCTTCCATATTGTTTATATAGAAATTTTTTTCAAAACCAACGTCTTATTTTTATAGAAAAAATAAGAACAACTTTCAAATTGAGAAAGTATTAGGAAGAGAAATGAGAGAAAAGTAATAAAGAAAGTTGAATTTTCACTGAAATCAATTAAGCGAACCAGTAATAATTATATGCAATTTTAATTATGCGAGCAAAAGTTTAAATATCTGCCAACATATTGCAAAAAATTGTGCACATTATCAATAAAAAACTGCACGCAATTTCAAGAATACTTACAATTTCTACTGTTGTAGTGGGGCTCTTGATTAACATTTAAATAGAATTGGTTTTTTTTTTTTTTTTAATTTGCATGAAAAACTAACTTTTTCTATATAAGTAACAAAGTTAGTAAGCTCAAGTGAAATTACAATTTAAACTTTTGAACAAAAATTTATTAACTTTGAGAAAAGATTTATGCTTACTTTTATAAAATGCACATATACATTCAAAATTAATAAAACACTATTCATATGGTAAATTCTAAAATGTAACCTATTTGAATGTTAATACATAAGATTAGTAATTCACGATGTGAATGTATATAAGAGAATGTATTTTAGAATGATTAGAAGTCATGAAAATGATTTGAAAATCTATAGAACATAAAGAAAGGAAAGTTTCATAAACTAGTTTGAACCTTAGTGAAGTTTTTTTAAGCTAACCTTTCTAAGTAAACTTTGCAAAAAGAACTACTAATCCTTCATTAGGTTTATAAAAGAAGTTTTTGATAAAATAATAAATTTTTCTCAAAAATTTATATTATGGCCGAATGGCTTTCATAAAGATGTCAATTTCAACAAGTTATCCTTTAAATTTTAAAATAAAACTTAGTAAATATCTTCCGAACATGTTAAGAGATGTTTATAAATTATTTTGGACACTTGAAAAATTTCTTGAGTTTTGTATTTCAAAAATAGGCAAAAACTGGAATTTACTATTCATTTAGTCAAATACTATTCATATGGTATATTTTCACTATTTATTTGTTCACTTTTCAAGTAAGACTAATTAGTTAACAAATGAATATGGATGATTAAATAAAAAAGTAAATGTAAAAGAAAAGTATTCATCAAATCCAAAATAAAAATGAAAAAGTAAAGATAAGTAAGTGAATATAACTTGAAAGAGAAAGGAAAGGAAAATGAACATAAAGTGAACATGATTTGAACTTATCTTTAAAACGTAAAAGTAATGCTAATTGAACATAAAGTTTTTCATGCTCTCAAGTCAATGAGCTTGTTATAAGATGAAAAGAACACAAATGACTAACAATTTGATAGTAATTAGCAATAAACAAGAAGTGATATTTGATATTTGGTAAATGTGTTTCTTTTCAGATTTCATATGAATTTAAATGTTATGATATTGCTATGAATGATTTTTGTAAAATGTTTGATTTTATATTTTATATTTTGCCAGATGTTAATGTACCCACTAAGCATAATGTTTAACAAGTTTAGTTTTCTAAACTCGATTATGGAGATAAGACGGACAAATAGGAATTATCAGAGTGCACAAAAGGAAGCAAAGTGGAGAACATAATGGTACTTAGTTTAGCACGTACTGTAATTATAAAGAATTGTAAATATTGTTAGATAAAGAATTATACAAATTGAAAATTATGTTGTAATAAAAAGAGAAATTTTTATTTAGTGTATGTTCTGTATACCATGAAATATATATTGTGGCACACTTAGTTTAATTAGAAACAGTGTTTAAGGGTGTTACATAGAATAGAATTTAATAAATTAATTAATTATTATAAATAATTATATAAAGATAACAATATTCTCGATAATATAAATTTTATAAGGGTATTTTAGATAAAGTTAAATGATCTAATTCTCACATTTATATATTGTAGATATATAATATTATTTTATAATAAATACTATTGTTATATATGTTAATATTATTTTTAATGGGACTTGGAAACAAATAACACATTTTGAAAACTAATAGATAATAAATAGCACAAAATTTCTAAAATGAAGTAAATAACACAATTTAAAAAAAAAAAATTGGAAAATACAATTCAAAATATTAATTTTTTTGTCAACTGTTTGATTACCACCGAACTGCCTCTGCTGTTCGTCATACCACACTGCTCCGATCGCTGGACCACTGCCGCCACCGCGCCAAAATGGGTATATGGCTCATTTATCATGGATAAAACTAAAAATTATCAAAGATGAAAATGGAATCCATGACCTTTGGTAGAGGCAAGACAAACTTTTTCACTGTACCACAAGTCAGCTCATATTTTATATATACATGAAATTATATATATGTCATATATCACTAGACTTTCATCCATTATCTCCAACTTGTCGGTCACTAAACTACTATTAATATTTTATTATTATTTATTATGCTTAAAAAGATAAAAGAGGAATAAAAAATTAAAAATAAAAATAAAAGTGATATTCATTTCATTTTTCAAAATTTGTGCTATTTAACAAAACAGACTTAAAAAATGTACTATATATTACCATTTCCATTTTTATTTATAATAAATTCTTGGTTCAGTTTCCTATTCCAATTCCACTTTAAATACAATTCTTCTTAAGAACCTTTCCTAATATCATTTTTGATAATTTTTTGTTCTGATTCCAATTTTGTTCTAAGCTCGGTATAGTTCTTTGTTTGAGACCGAGCCCAAGAATCATGCAGATTTACTCAAATAAATTAATGGCAGATTTATAATTGGGTTCCTGAATGTTTTATAATCTTACAAAATAATCCCTTTATTTTTGTAAACCTATAATATGGTCCCCAAGATTTTGCTCCATTATACAATATGGTCCTCTGTGACATATTCTCTAGTTTTCCATCAGCTTCCAATCAAGGAGTCAAAAATGCCCTTACATATAAGGGAAAATTAACTTACAATCAGATCCTTCCTCTTTTATTATGTATAAAAATTACATTTTCTTTAATTTATACTATATTTTTAACTTTTATTTTTATTATCTTTCAAAATTATTATTATTATTATTATTATTATTATTATTATTATTATTATTATTATTATTATTATTATTATTATTATTAAAAGTAGACTAAATGTTACCCGTTTACCAAAAATAACAATATCAGTTAACTTTTTTTTATTTTTTTTCATCTATCAGTAATTCTAACTTTTGTAGGTTTATAAAAATGCAGGGACCATTTTGTAAGGTTAAACAAACCTAAGGGACCCAATTATAAATCTGCCAAAATTAATTAATGCATTTTCACACATGTGCTTACATCGCTATGGCATCAGAATGACAATGAGAATAGGCTATTTGAGAATATAAAAAACTAGTGTCAATAATTAGATTCTAAAGATTTATTTATTAATTATGAATTAATAAATAAAGGTAATGGATGTTAAACGTCTCCAGGATAAATCCAAGACATTACATTACATAGTTGTAAATTAAGTGAATGTCTTTATATATGAAATTTTTGGCATTCTGTTTTTGACATTTTGCGAACAATAATTCCCATTATGCTTGACGATAGACAGATACGGTACCGTATGATTTACTACTTTCAACTCACCTTTCACAAATTGACATTAATTATTTGGACTTATTTTCTATTACATATAATGTCTTAATTGTCAACAAAATTTACATTTCTTAATAATAATAATAATAATAAATTCAATATCTTACCAGAAAACTGACGCCAATTCACTTATTTTTAATTACAGCTAGTACTAGTTGTATGATCTTAAACATATATAAACGAGAGTCATAAGCAAATTTGTTACAGGATCATTCACTCCATTCTTTTTTTAAATAATACAATTATCATCAAATTCAAATTATATTAGATTATATTTTTTCTTTAAAAATATTTTTTAATACCTTTTATCTCTATTTTTTATAATTTATCATTCATCTTATTTTGTTTATATAATTATTTAATTATATTTATATAATTATCTAATATCATGTACTTAATATTTTTTTACTTTTTTGTTCTCAAATAATAATCGAAGATTAATCGATTGAAAAATAAATAATATTTTTTGTACTCTTAAAATTTTAGTATACAGTTTTAAACTTATCAAAATTGAAATTAAGTTTATGATAAAATCTTATAAAATAATTTTTTTTTATTTGACCATATTAAGAGAATAATAAAGAAACATGTTTAGATCTTTTCTGAGAGAAAGACATAAGAGATTGTTGAAGAAACTATCTAATACCGTAAATTGCATTTTTATTTGTTCAGCTTATAGAACTATTATGGTGTATAGATCAAAAGTTTTTTTTTTTTTTTTTTATCATTTTAAGATTTGAAAAAATAATTTTTTACCAAATACACATGAGAGATCTACATATGGAAAATAGCAATTCTATTTCCTAAATGATATACATATTTATTAGCAAAATAAGATGTAAACTAAACATAATATGCTTCTTTTTTAGTGGCTAATTTGAAAGAAAAAAAAAATTTACTATATGCTAGTAAAAGAAACAAAGCCATATAATTTATTTACACAATAATTTTGTATACTCATTTGGTTCCACAAGTTAGGTTTTTATTTTATTTACTTCACATAATTATCCAATATCATGTAATTGACATAATTTTTTTTTTAAGTTTACAAACAACAATTCCACATTAATCAATTGAAAAAATAAATTACGTTCTCCATATGATACTGATAAATGTGTAATCTTGAAGTTTTAGTATACTGTATTGAATTATGACAATTGAAATTAAGTTTATAATAAAATATTATAAGATGGTATTTCTTTCATTTGTTTGACGATATTAAGAGAATAATAAAAAAATTAAGTAAGAATTTCTTCAAGAGAAATATATGATATGAATGAGTAAGATGGCGAAAATCGTAATTTGTATTTTTTTTTTCTGGTTTGTAGAACTATTATAGTGTTTAAATTTTAACTTGTATCATTATTTTATTGAGAATTTTTTTTTTACCAACTACATATGTTGGAGAATAACAATTTTATTTTATAAATGATATGAATGATTTTTATTTTATTTTATTTTTTCCAAAGAGAAAAGAAACTTCTCATTGCTTCATAGAAAAATGTTCCAAAAAGGATATTACCCTAAATAACATGGTGAGCATGATGGTAAACAATTCTAGCAAAATAAAATGCAAACCAAAAATATCATGTTATTTTTTAATAGTTAATTTGATAAAATTGTTATATAAAATAGAAACAAAACCATATAATTTTATTTATACAATAATTTTTAATATTTAATTATTAGATTGAGCAATAAAATTCACATAAAATGCATATTGACTTATGAGACTTACAAATTTAAAATTTTTCAAAAAAAAAAAATCAAAATCAAAATAAGTCCGCACAACGTAAAATATACACTTTCACACAAAAAAAAAAAAACGAAATCGTTATTTGGAATTTGGAGGGTCCAAAAATATATATATATATATATATATATATATATATATATATATATATATATATATATATATATATATATATATATATTACTTCAAAGGAATTGAATAAAATGATGTTGTTATATCATAGGACCATTACAAATATCAATCATACAACATTCGACACATTCAAATATTTCTGGTTTTAGCGAACATGTTACGGATCGATTGCAAGTCCAGGTAGAAGCGAAAAAGAAAAGGGAAAAATAAACACACAGTTTTTACTTGGTTCACCATACGCAAAGTAAGGTTACGTCTAAGGAGGAGTCACCCTCAGACAATGTACTCCCTCAAAGTCTACCAAGAACAAGACTCACAAATATCATCTCTCAATCTCACAGGCATCAACAATCACAGTTATACACCAAAAATCAAGAAAAGAAACGATACACAGTATCAACAGGAAAGCACAAAGAAGAGAGAAAACAAAACTGTACATGCAACCAATTATCCCTAGAGAAAATGAACAAGTGACCCTTCAGTCTTAGCTGTGCATTATATATTATGCAGTTCACACGTGTGGGGAGCACCACTAGTGATACTTCTACCCTTCATAGTATGTAGCCAAAACGCAAGAGTCCAACACATAAAACGCAGGTCAGTGTTGTGAGGGTCATTGGTCATCCTTGGCTCCTCTTGGCTATATGGGTTGTGACATAGAGTCACTGCCCAACAGAACATCAATTATAACTATGCCTCACCGTTTATAATTTAACTTGGTAATAAACATTTATCCACATATAATACAAATCTGACTATTATACTCCAGTAATATATTATATTAATTTGATAGTCATAAAAAGGAGGTAAATTTTCAGTACATTAATTAGACAAATAATCATGAGGTAAAAACCATGCTTGGTTAAGAGCATAAATCTGCATTTGGTAACATCAAACTGCAAGTGCTTATACATTTAGTTGTACGTGAAAAATGTCAACTACAATAGACCCAAAACAGAAACAGGTCAATGGAAATCATATAACTCAAACAACGATTTAAGAATTCAGGATCAAACTATAAACAATAGCATTAATAGAAAGCAACGAAATTGACAATTAAAGCAATTTCAGCATTTTCTAAGTTCAATAAACAAAAATCATTAACTAATAACACTGAAGTTTCCAACATCATCTTAAGCC
>CANUEY010120134.1:0-23827 GCA_948099555.1 Croton setiger
TATATATATATTTCATATTGGTTAAAATTAAATTAATTTTCATGAATAACTATAAAGTATACTTCTTAAATAAAAATAAAGGAATTTTGCAAATGATTTGATGTCCAAAACAAAACATGGAAATGACCCAATTGCATGTGACCTCAATTATTGCTTTCTTGCAAAATGCTTCACTTTCTTCTTCCAAATTCATATGCTAAAACACTAGTTTCTCTTTTCTTTACAATTATTTCCAATTTGCAATAACCTAAAGCAAACTTTCATGCCAATTTAATTTAATTTTTTTTTATTCCATCATAAAATATTTAATAATAATAATAATTTCTTTCCTTCTTCTACTGGATGTAAAAATGTCTAAGTTCAATTTATTTCTGTTTCAAGAAATATTTATGATTAAATTTTGTCAAAAAGAATTATCATTAAAATATTAAATACGACGACGTATTAGGAAGATGTAGCCAGACCCACACATCCACCGACGAACCAGATCTATGGAATCGAATCGGTGACGTGAGAAGAAGAATTGAAAGTGTGGTTCACTAACAAACTATGAACCTTACCATACCATACCATACCGTACCACATCTCCTCACTCCTTACACGTGAACATGCCCTATCTCCTTTACTTAACTTTTTTATTTATTTTACGTTTTACAATTATATTTAAATATAATAAAATTATGATAAATTCCTTCATTGGTTTAGTATTATTTTTTATCAATATTTATAAAAATACATTCCTAAATTTAGTTATGAAGTTTTTTATTTGATGATATTTATAATTATAAAATATTAATTATTTATTGAAATAAAAACTTAAAATTAAACTCCACATTAGCTTAATTATTTTATAATTTTGTTTAATATTTAATATATTCTTTAATAATAACAATAATATAGTAGTAGGAACATGCTATTTGACCATCCAATATATAAGATAGTTGATTTAATAATTAAATTATATTATTCGATAAGAATATTTTTGAATGCCTGGCATTTTGCAAAATTATTATAATAGAGCAATAAAATTTCTCTTATTTGCAATAATATATTTTAAAGTTTTCATAAACACCTTTTAAACATTATTTTAGTATAAATTGACGTCATAGGATTTGATCAACTTTTATAAATTAGTATTAAAATTTAATACCTATAATATTTGATAAAATATGACAAGAGGAAATTCTTTTGAACAAAAGTTAAAACAATGTTATTATTATCAACTAATCAAAATTATTTTGGTAAATAATAAAATGAGGTAGGGGCATTTATAATATAAATATTTCCCTTATTTATGATTTCATTTTAGATGTAAAAGAATAAAGATAAATAGATTATAGAAGATGAAATATTCCTAAAAAAAAAAATTGTAGAATATTATATTAATTAATAGAATATCCCAGTTAGAGTAAACAGCTTATAATTATAATTAAGAAACAAGCTTCATTTAATTAATATCATAAGCAATTGACTTTCCAAATGAGTACGTATTAGTCCTTTCTTGTTTGGGATCCAAAGTCACATGGGATTCTATTATTCTATTACTCTTTTTTTAAGCCATGGATTTAGGATTTCAAGTGTATTATCAATAATCTGCCCAATCATTTGGATTAACTTTTTAATGTTTGTCAAATTCTTGGATACATTGAGAGGTATCGAATTTAAGATTAATTTCTTAATTAAATGAATGAAAGCTGCAAGAAAAGATGAATTAATCTCTAAGAATGAAAGAGAATCATAAAAGAATAGAATAGCTAATTCTATTTATTACTCTGCTCTTGATGTTCTTTTCTCATTCTAACCATATGTGTGCTTCATCATGTCAACATAACATAGTTATGTTAATAAAACCGCGTTGCTCTATTTAATTGGATTGTTACTTCCCCTTTCTTCTTCGACAGCCTTCTTCAGAGAAGCATCAATGGCTGCTTGATGCTTGTTATGTTACCTCACAATGTTATTTTCGTACATTAGTGATATACAATTTATACTTTTCTTTTCAAAAAGAATATTATCCATCTTCATTTTACCATCCATATCAACACTGATTCATTTTGGATTTTTGATTATTTTTCATTAATGTCTTAAAAGTTGCTATATAACTAAACCCATATTTCATAATACAACTAAACAACAATTTAAATTTTTTCTTCTTAGTATCAATTAACGTGTAATTGGTTGGTTAGTACTTATGTACCTGTAATCTTCTAAAAAATATAAGATATTCTGTATTAGGTACCCACAATGTTAAGCTATATTAAAAAATGTTTTTTATTAATTAATCAGTCTATTTAAAAATAAGAAAATTATTGCAGTCCGGATGGTACGGATCCAAAACTTGTAAAACAGACCTTAATTTTCGTAATACGTAAAAGTACATGCATACATGTTTCAAATTATATAATAATCGACAAAACAAAGTAACGTGCATGGATTCTTTAAAAAAATAAAAACTAACGTCGGTACAATCAAAATATAATTAGCATAAGATTTGACTTTTGATTAATTATACTAATTTATTACTTTTTTTTTTTTTTGACAATTGTTATGTTTGTTTTATATTGGTAACTACCAAAGAAAAATATACTTATACATGGATTCCATAAACAAACACATATAATTACATTATTATATTTTGTTGCATATGTCCTTATGGAAAAAGTTGAGAGTGGAATTTTTTTTATATTTGTTGCAAAAAATAAATCATTTTTCAATAGATAGATGCTTAGTTTATAATGGTGTTAATTGACCCCAGTGAATTTTATTTTTCTTTTAAATATTGTAAATTTATTAATTTCTTATATATATATATATATATATATATATATATAAAAGTTAGCTCCTTCCACTTATTGACCTTCGTTGGTCACTGCTTATCATCACAATCCAAAAGGCCGATAAGACCTTGTAGGCATTGATTTGTGTTATCCTAATAAATGCAATATGTGAATCATTTATAAGAAAACAACTGCATTTTTATATTTTTAATTGAAATCGAAAATAAATGCAATGTTTGTTCCTCATGTGTCGCTAATTCTGCATTGAAAGGTGCTCTTGTATCATGAATATATAGTATGAGGGGCTTAAAAATATCATTACTAAAATGAGGGGGTTAAATGGTAAACTAGACCCCTATAAAATTAACTAAATTAATTGATCAACTTTAAACAATTGATGAAAGAAAAAGAAATGAACCAAACAAGCATTCATATTAATAGTTGTGAAAGTCCAATCAAAATTCTAAAAATTGCTTGTCATGGAAAGGAGCAACAAGAGCTGACAAAAGATATGACTATGAGCATGTGAATAAGACCTTACCAAAGGGAACAAACAACACACCATATGATAAATTTTGGTGATCCCACCAAATTTCTCCACTTTGTACATACATGTCATTTTTCCTCTTTTATTTATTATTTATTTTCAATCTATCATTATTTATAAATAAAGGAAATTTCTATAAACTATAATATACTTTTGAAAAAAATTTTGGTGAATGAATTGTTTTCTGTATGCAAAGTTAAACTGAGTAGAACAAAGTATATATATATATATATATATAGCATTTCTAATGTATATTAATTACATTGCATTATATATAATTCATGGGTTGTATGTCTTGTTGCAACGCAAGTTGAGTTTGTGTGAAAGGAATCAGGTTTAATTTTTACTAAATACATTAGTTAGGAGGAGCGATGAGCGACTAAATTCCGAACTAGATTAGCTGATATTGCTGTACAGACTACGGACACGGATGTTGATAAAAAAGAATAATAATTCATAAAAATCTCACTTACTAGTATATTAATCATTATAGTTAATTGAGCCATCTACACGGTATACATGACGTAAAACATTAGTAAACAACATTAATTCAATCACCATCACCGTCCTAAACCCATTAATCATTCTTGCTTAATTCAATATTTAGATTGAAATTTAGTTATGTGCCTAATGAACATGTTAAAACATATGTAATGGTGAAGTTAGGAATCATTTTCATTAATTTGAGAAGTGATGTTCCCTTCCAGTTGAAGTAATCGTAAAGAATTTCAAATCTAACATGATCAGAAGGAATGATTTAAATAGATACAATTGAATTAACAAATAACTGAATTAAGTCTGTTTTATAGTAATTGCTTTCTTGTTTCAATGAGATTTACGTTAAGTGTTGTTGTATGATTATATACTTGAATCATTAAAACTAATACTATCAAATACTTATGTCTATCGTAGAATTAATAATGCTGATTTCACAAGCAATTAAAGGGTTGATTATTATTTGTTTCCTTTCATCCATGATACAAAATTGAAAGCTTGTAAACCTTATTCTATATCTTTTCAATATCCAAATTCATTTTGAAATTAATCGAGTCTCTATATAGACGTGTTTAGTTGTACAGTGGTGGAACTAGAATTAGTGAACTCAGCTGTGATTTTATGCCAGAAAAGAACAAATCGCAACATGTGTTGCTATTTACTAATCACCAATGGGTAGATTTGTAGTTTTAGAATTTTCAGTGGGTTTGCCTTGCCCACTTTCTTCCGTTAATGATTCATAAACTAGAGGCTCTTCAAGTTATTTGCCAATGAATTACAAGAAGAACGGAGTTCGGGAGAGGGCCCGAGCTCCAGAGAGTTTGAGATAGTAGCTATCAAGCGAAGAGCGGAACATGTACATACAACAGCAATTGAAAGTTTTTTTTTTTTTTTAATTTTCTGAAATCTAACAGCAATTGAAAGGTTAAAATTGATATATACTACTAACAAATATATTTACCACGAAAAAAATACACTGAATTTGGTACGGGTAGATGGTACAAGTACCGAGGCGAACTTTCTCCACTACAACAAGGAAACTAAATCAAATATGCAAGAAACCTGACCCTAAGCATGTATTCCTTCCCGCTTTTAAAAAGATGCCAACATCGTAAGCTGTAGGAAATCGAAGCAGTTTCTGCAAGTTGGACAAAGAGATTCGAGATACAGAAGTTGACGGAATTAAAATCAGCTTCCCAATGCATATGCAAACTCCAAAATTTTGCAATCTGAAATGCGACTACTAAGGCCATATGCCAACCAAGTTGCAGAACAATGTATTAGCAGGAAGGTAGAGAGAAAGTCCCTCAATGAACCTTTCTGCAAGAACTAATTTGTTATAACTTCCTTGAGGAAAAGAATATCATCACGCGGATGAGCTTCTTCTACTTGAACTTTTATTTCATCACCAATATGCTTTCCCACAGACACCCATGCAGTTCCTTGAAACCCCACCTGCAAACAATAAGTGTCAACTCATCACTAAACAACATAATATAAATCAAGTAATGGAATTTCGCTTGTCACACGTACATAAGAATCGTCTTCAAAGAAAATGCTGTCAATTAATTTGTTTGAAATATTCATGTATCGAATTTGCTCTTTTTGTCATAATTTGTCATATTTGACAAATATTTAATAGAACAAAAGCATACATGCCAGTTGCAAGAACTAATTATGTGTGCATGCATGTCTATTAAGTATGTCCTCTTTCTATCATTTACCTTTTTTATGTTTCTATTATTTACAGTGTCAATCCACTAATAATGAAATTTCAACACAAATCAACATTTAACAATGCCAGACAAGAATAAAATGAAAATTATATACACAAGGAGAAAACGTTAAGATAAAAATCAAACGAGCACAGTATATCTAAAAGCACTACTAGTTAATACAGAAATTAGTTCAAAATTTGTCACAAATCAAATTTCAGAATGTAGAATAATATGTTTACAAATAAGGTCCGGAGAAAGTAGGTATCCTAAATATTACTAATTCAAAACTTAGAAAGCCTCATAATAGCTGAGATGTACTTTCAAAGAGCACGCCAGAAAATGCATCCTAGCTAACATTTCTTTTTATTTTTTATTACAGGGAGAAAAATGCATTATCATTTCTCAGAATCCCCTGCATATCATCAATTAACTAAACATGAAAGTTAAGAAAAAGCATACCAAAACCAATACAATTGTAGTTTGGTATTTTACAGAGGGTTCATGCATGCAGTTTACCTCAACTAGCAGCAAGGTTGCAATCCGATCTTTGATGAATTTAAGGACAAGTGCACGATATCTTCTCTCCTTTGGCTGCCTTCTCAAGAATTCTATTATCCAATAGCGAAGACTACTGTTACTAAGCCTCCTTGTTACTCTTGTTTGCATGTTCACTATGGATGCCATCCCTTCCAGCTGGCCAGCTGAAAAAGGAGGAGATTCACCTCTAAGCACAGCCTTGACCTATAGACATGTAACATATTCATAACATTGCTTTCAGGCATAAAGAAAGATTTATGCAAGGAAAGGAAGATGGCAATGTGATAGAAGAACCACACCTGATAATGAGCAAGAAGATCCATGTATCTACGAATGGGAGAAGTAAACTGAACATAACCAGGAAGTCCCAGAACCCCATGACGCAAGGGCTTCCGGAAATCAAATTCAGCAGCACGCATTATTTTAACAATTGAAGCACTTCTAACAGGTCCTTCGGGGAGGTGTGCAAATGCAGAAACATCAATATTTGATTGTGGTTGTCCTCTATAAGGTAAAGGAATGTTATTGCGGGAACCATATGTGGCTATAACTTCCCCGCAGAGTATCATCATCTCAGAGACAAGTCGCATAGCAGGGTCAGCTTGGTTTTCAACATATAGGTTAATTGATGGATCAGGATCTTCTGGGTTAGTCACCTTGATACGAGTTTCTAATGTTGCTGTTTCCACCGCACCCTGAGAAAAAAAAATTTTCTTAATTTTTCTTTTTTTGTTCCCCTTTATAGGTATGTGTGGGTCAGTCTGGAGGCATTAAATAAAAGAAATTCATTAGTCAATATGAACCTGAGCCCATCCGTGAATCAATCAAATATCAATGCAACTCATAATAGAAGACTTGAGGATCCAAATAGTTATGTGCATAGAATACTAACAATACTTGTTAAGAAATATTATAGGAAACTACAGTATCGAAACCATATCACATATTACTAATGTCAACAAAACCCCAAAAAACAAGTAATCATTTAAATGGACATTCATGAAGACTGTCTAGAGGAATAGAAGAAAAATAGACAGTTGCCATTTGATTATATTCTAAGCCACAATATAGTACCATCTAATTAGATTTATGACTAACCTGTTGACGACGCCATTGTAAACGAGTAGTAGCAGCCTCAGAAAGAATTCTTAGTTCAGGCTCCTCTTCAAGGTTCAAATGAAGCAACTCAGTAGCACTCTCATATGTCAGCATATAGGTTGGCTTAATGATTGAGTTATCAACAGAATATTCTGCAATGCTATTGCACCCATAGATTATGAAATATTCAAAGCGATAAAACCTCATATTACAGGGTTTGTAACTCCATTACATATGCATAGTAAGAAAAGAGCCAATTGGTCCTGCAACAAAACTACAATAACTGGTAATTAACACTATGTCTGGATGGAGCAAGGGATAATTAATTTAGGGGTAAGAGAGGGTAAGCAGGGTACACTCAAAATCTGAGCATATTTGAGTAAAGGTTAATTAATGGAAGGGCAGTGTTTGGGAAAAGGGGTAGGAAGGGTGGTATTAGTAATAGAATGGAGCTAACTCTGCATGACAGGGAACCTATGAAAAATGGAGCTTTGAGAGGTAATAGAGGGTAAGGCTTACACTTCCTTTCCTTTATTCACCCTCCACTCACCTCTTTCCAGACAGGGGTGTACAACATGCTTATCCACCCTTCCTTTTATTTACCCTGCTTACCCTCAACCCAAACAGAGTATACCAGGAAACACACTTCAATCTACACCAAAGTTTTGAGTAACTGAATAATAATGGCATACGGTTTTCACTAATTATTTATCAACGCCAATGTGAGGTCTGTGACCTAGGATCTGCTAAAGAATTATTGCATGAGTTTAAAAGATGAAAATGAAAAGCCAGGAAGTGAAGATTTAAAAATCATAGAAGAAAGAAGCTGCAAAAAGTGAAACAGGAAAGATAATCCATTACCAGACAATCTTAACAGCTGTCTAAGTCAAACCAGCTTCTCCTCATCAGGAAAAAAATAATTACGGCTTGGGTAATAAAGGCAATATAATGTTTGTGGATTCTTTTTTACAGCAAGGAACAGTGTATAATTAGAAATATGTGATAGATAAGATTCCTCCATAGCAATTTTGGTTGGTGCAACTCAAGAATTTGAGATAGCTCAGCATTTACTCAGATTGAACCCTCTGAATTAATGGGAACAAAAGCATCACGTTTCGAAACAAATATTAGAGACTAAAATTGCTAATTTTGAAACCAGACCTAAATTGCATGTTATGGGAATTCTACAGATCTTTTTTAAATTAATTTCCTCTTAATAAAATGTCTGACAACCCAATTGCAAGCATACATCTTGAGTGGAGATGATCCATATTAAGTAAGCACAGTGTTTGAATACAGATATGATGCTCACATTCCAGAAGGTTTACTTTACAAATAAAACTAGGCAATGAACATCCTCAGGCATAAGACATTTGGGAACTAGTGTTTACCATCCATCAGAATGTAGAACAACGGAGACTGAAACAGCCTTGCATATCTCTCCTTGTTTCAAACTCATTCCTTCCATGGCAAGTTTCTCTGGGAACATAGGATGAGTAGCTGTGGGCAGGAAAACAGAAGTTCCCCTTTTCATTGCCTCCCTGCATATTAATTACAACACAGCTCAAATTATTTCAAAAACTAAGATAGAATTAGACATCATATATATGAAACAGAATCCTTAGTAAAACCTGTCTATTATGCTTCCAGGTTGCACATAGCGAGCTGGATCTGCAACATGTATCCATATTTTGATCCGACCATCCTGTAACCTAGTTGCACTCAGGGCATCATCAAGCTGCATAGAAACAAGAGCATTAAGAGGCTACCTGACGACAAAAACTGATAAATAGTACTTACATCAAATAGAACTTCCTGGCATTTACCTCATCAGCCTCATCAACATCAATGGCATAGACCTTCAAGTGAGTGAGATCTTTTCTGTTTATCTAAACACAAAAAACACAAAATAAGCTAGTAGCAGCAAGAATCCCAGAAAAATAGAAACAAAATACCCATATAATAACTCCATAGGAGTCTTTTCTCACTCGTAAGCTACAAAAACTGTATATTCTATGCTTCAGCTTTGAGACATATAAACCTCAAACTTGTCTTTCCAACAAGAAGCATACCTTGTCCAGATCATCAGACACTGAAAGAAGATCTTCAGCAGCTGAAGTAACCTCATCAGAATGATCAGTACGAATGTTTAACTTTAAGACATCAAGATTAACGTGGAATGGAAAGTATCCAATATCTATGAGCAGGTTTACAGCAGAAGATGCTGTTTTTGTCATTCCCATAGCCTTGAGAATCTGAGAAAAGAAAATAAGCATATCATAGGCAAATGAGACTGGTAACAATCCCAGTTTGAAGTTGGAAAACATTGAAATCACATAAAATGCTAGCGCATTTAAGAGATAATATCATATTTCAGTCCTTATACTCAAATCAATGCGAACTTAGTATATTTCAGCTAACTCAGTCTTTTACATATCTGTTCAAGTACAAAATTATACATCAATTCAAAATCAATCAAGTTAAAAAAGTTACCATTCCTGCAGTTTTCCTTTCATCATCACTTGTGCATGCATCAATAGCATAAGCTTCCAGAGACTCAATTTTGTGCCGGATTTTCTCTTCTATCGTCCATGAAGATTTGGTAGGTTTAGCATTCAAAGGCATTGCCTTAGCAGATGTTAGCAGTTTGACAAACTCCTGCAAATCTTTCTCGGCAGCCTCCTTTGCAAGCTTCCTGCGCATGAGTTCTTCCACCTAGTTCCGTTAACAGAGTGGAAAAAAAAAATGAAGTGACCAAATAATTTTTGTATGAACTAAGCTTTAGCTGTTTCGGAGTCTAAACTTCAGTTTCAACAATCATCCAAACAGAAATTCTTCACAATCAAATGCATTATGCCAAAAATAAAATTGGAATAGATGATTCTACTCATTAAACAAAGTAGCAAACAGGAAAATGCATTCAGTCCATCTTTTTTTTTATTTCTGTAACTTTCTACCATCTTCGTACCTCTTCTACTCGCATCTTATGATTTTATTTTCATTCCAAAACAATTTAAAAAAAAAAAAAAAAAGTGGGGGATAGATAATAGAAGAAAATAAAATAAAGGAACTGGGTAAAATAGTTTTTTTCTGATTATTTTTGAAAAAAAAAAAATTGCAGCTGACACACTGAAATAGTAAAATAGACAAAGTTCCCAAACTAAATTTGTAATTATCCCAACAAAAATTAATGTATCAAAAATTAAACGCTTACAAAGTAGCATAAAGGTTAGATAAATTGTCAATGAAAGATTTCAATAAGACATAGTTCCGTTGCAAATTCTCAATATTTCTTGAATAGCCATGGTTTTTAAAAGGATGTGCATCAATACTAGCACTGTGAATAAATTTTAAGATTTTTACTGGCAAACGGAGACAAGACCATGACAAAGCTGCATCAGCAAAATAAAAGAAGGCTACACTACAGAAAGCAAACCAGATAAGAGACACAAAAAATATATTTCACCTCACTTCAGAGAGTTTGGGAAATATGCTAAATCTCAAGGCACTCAAAAAAAAAGGAACATAAATAAGATGAAAATACAACAGGAAAAAGCAAAATGTGTCAGGACCAGAATAGCAACCGCTGATTTCAACCAAACTGAACAAAAAACAAATGGGATGATTGCAAGATGCAAATACTTACCTGTGTAGTAGGCCGAGGTCCATAAAGAGAACAAGAACCTTTTGTCTCCAAAACAGTGAAATATAATTCATCATTTGAGAGTAAAAGATGAGCACAATAACTCTCAAGAGGCTCTGCATTACCAAAAATCATCTGCAAAGTAAGATGAATCATTAAGGGGCAAACATACAAAAAATTTCTGAAACTTATATTATTAAGGTACCTCAATACCTCTGCTAATTCCTCAGGAGTCACTGATTTATCCCTTTCAAGGAGCTCAATCCATGCAAATTCTAGTAGTGATGGATCCTACAAAATTTGTCGAATGGAATTTATCAATAACAAGAAGAAATTATCAATATGGCTTGAAATAGCCCCTAATTAAGCAAGAAGAACCAACCAAGTTATCTTGTGCTTTTTGAATAAAGCTTGAGAGCTCAGTGTGATCAAAATTATCAACACCCGGAACAATATATGTAACTTGCTGAGGTTTGATAGAGGACGAAGCCCCATTCTGCCATAAAAAAATAAATGAAACATAAACACTTAGCCCAATGAAAACTAAATTGCCATGAAGCAGATAAGAAAAGAAACACCAAGTGCCAACACCTAGCAACCTATTCAACATGCCGCATTAGTTGGATCTACTAGAACCTGATCATACACCATCCAGTTCTTCTTTCCATCAGGTCTCTGTGCTACTGCAAGCAGTACCCTGTCAGAATCCTTCTTAAACTCCAGGAGCAATCCTTTCTCAAGCGGCTGGTTTACCAGTTTACCATCCAGAAGCTCCTCTTTGCTGGTTAATCTGCATATTCATTAAACTATAAATCTAATGTTCAAAAAAAATCATAAGATAAATATAACCACCATATCCACCTCATTATAGGTGAAGTGGATCCACACAGTCATTAAACAATATGCTTCAGGCCAGAAGATCATTATCGAACGTTGATATTCAATTTTTTAACCAGACTTAATAACAATGGAACAATATGTAACGTTGATATTCAATCTTAGGTCCCTCACTATCATCTACTCATTTCAACTCTTGTAATTCATACAAACATATTCGAAATTTCAAATAACAAAATTAAGAAGTAAAAGCAAAAAGAAAAAGCATGAAATCGAAGCATACTTAATAGCAGAGCAAACACTCTTGCGTTTGCGAAGAGCTGCGAGCTCTTCCATAACACTATCGACAAGACTGTGAACCGAACAACTTCTATGAGCGCCATGACCGCAATAAGGCAACTCACAACGAGACAACGATGTCGGAGAACCGAAGTTGGAGTATCGGCCAAACTGTAAGGTCCTGAAATTGCTAAGACGGAATTGAAGTAGAAAGAGAGGCGTCGAGGAAACGGAGCGAAAGATAGAACAAGTGTTAACAACTCGAACCGCCATATCTTCTAGTGAAACGAAGAGATAGGGTTTAAATTCATGTGGTGAGAGAGAGAGTGATGGAAAAATGATTTTGCATTGTGGGTTTAAGGGATTGTTTGGAAAGGGAAGAAAAGTGGAAGGGAAGAAAAATAGTGAAGGAAAATGTTCTGCGGTTTAAAAAAATCCATTGTTGGGGATGAATTGGAAAAATAATGAAAATATTGAGTAATTTCCACCATTATATTTTGAGAAAATAATAAATTGGCGACTACATTGCAAATTTTCCACAAATGAATAAAATAAACCTAAGGCTATTTGAAAAATCGATGATTACTTGTTTAGGAAATCATTAATTGTATTACATATTAAAGTTAGCACTTTTCAATTTTCCTCTTTCTGATGTGGAAGAAAAATTCAAAAAAGAAAATTTAAAACCTTTTATTTATTTCGATGTGGGTGATGTGAATGTATTTGAATCAAGTAGCAACGTACAAAAGAACATTGTAATTCCAAATCTAAATATAGAAGGTTTGAAGAATGATGTTGAAGACCAAGATCTAGGTCTAGTTGCATATACTACCATAGGAGGTTGAGAGGTTGTGGGAATTCTAGTCATCATATTCTTAGTGGTATTGGTAGCATATGTGGCACTCTTATGTTTGTGGATCAGTGCCCCCAATTTAGATCATGACTGGGTTATGCTAGAATGTTGATTGAAATGTACATGAATAGAGAGTTTTCAGACTTGGTGATGCTTAAAGAAGAAGGGTAATAAATTCACTCAAACAATTGTCTATGAATGGAAGTCAATCAAATGTGAGAGATTTTTATAGTATAAACACGATGAAACAAATTGTAAACAAATTATAAGAATGGTGTGGCTACCTAAAGCAAATGTCCAAAAAGACGCTTCACCTACAGATGATATGGTTAAGACAAATAGGTGTGATATTAATGGTAATATGAGATATACTATTATTGATAAGATTAGTGATGGCAGTACCTATTTGAACCTTGATTGATAAGAACTTAGTTTCTGCTTTTAGTTGTGAAACTTTAATAAGGGATAATGACATATTAATGGGTCCTGGGTAAGTTGATAGAAATGTTGAGAGCATCAGTGATGGAATGTGGCCATAAAGGGTATAGAAACTCTTGAATAAGGGTAAGTGATAGGCTTATGGAATATTAGGGATTTAAATGACCCCTTAAAGCAGGTCAAAGCAAGTAAATAGGATATTTAATTGCTTAAAAACTAGAGTTAGAGGTTATAATATGGATCTAGTTTGAAACAAATGTCATATAAATGGGTGAGAGTATTTTACTAATCATAACCATGATGATTTAGGTAGAATAAGTTTTTGTAATAGTAGTAAGATAAAAAATATAGTAGAGGATGCAATGGTGTCATTGAAAGCTTAGTTTGGATGGTAAATGTTTTGTTTGGATTCTTATTCATGGGCAAAATGGTAAAGAACAAAGATGAAAAATATGGTCATTTCTGTTAAATATTAGCCAAGGAATACATGAACCATGGACGATGCAAGGTGACTTTAATGTAGTTTTAAACAAGCAAGAAAAGATAAGAAGTTTATATTTTGACGACAAAACTTATGCTGATTTTGAAACTTGTTTGATGGGAGTTGGTTTATCTGAGTTGTGTAGTCAGAGATATTTTTTCACTTGGATAAACAACCAATTGGGAGAAGATCAGATTTGGTGTAAGTTAGATAAGGTGTTGGTTAATGTTTAGTGTTTTGACATGTACAATGCTTTCTTTTTATCAAGCATTACATGCATGTATTTCTAATCACTCTCTACTTATGGTTCATTAATGTAATTATGTGAAAACTATGAAGAAGTTGTTTAGGTTTTCTTATTTGTGGATTGAACATCCTAATTATAGACAAATAGTATAATAGACTTGGAGGAAACATGTTAGAGGATGTCTAAGCGCGGAATTATGTTGTTCTGTTATGTTGCAGTCACACCCCAACAATTTCGAAATAAATATTTTACGTGTTGAGTATAAACCAAAACCATTAGGCGTCTTGGTGGAAAATAGATATATTCTTAGTTTGGCAACCCAAGTTTGATTTTTAAGAACTTTAAGGCGATGGAAGGTTTGAGATAGCAATGACTACTTATTTATAGCTAGGAAGAGACACAAATATCCACCTATATTAATAGGCTCCCAAATTACTAGTTTGCCCTCGGAGTCACATTTGGAAGCAGGGACAGTGAAGTAATTGAACGAGGGTACCGAAGCGACGTGTTAGCGGGTTCCCGTGAAAGTTATCACACGAAGTTTTTTCTTACTACTTTTGTCTCCATTTAGGTCAAAGGTTAGTAATTATTGAATAACTTTGGTAATTCATTAACTGGACCAAGACATGGAATGACTTGGACTTATAGGAGATATCTGTAAGCCACCCCTAAAAATCGATCCCTCAGACTACTCATTCCAGGGGAGGGGGTCGCATTCTATCTGTATCGAACATGAAGAATTGTGACGAAGTACATATTCAATTTTGGCTTCATATATTAGGCATCATGAAATACATAGTTAGAATATGATCGCTGCTAATACTGGTAAAATACTTTATAAACTTATATTAACATAAAATTTTCCAATAATAATTTATTATTTATATATATTTTTATTATAATATGTATCGAACATGAAGAATTGTCGAGAATGGCTTAATTGCTTGAGGCCTAATATAAATAAATGTCCATTTTCACTAGCCGAGGATGCTACCATTATATGATTACATGCTGTTGTTGGTAACATGTATTATGAAAATATTTCACAAAATATGTTAATTTCACCGATTCATTCTTATAATTATTTAATTATTTTACTTATTAATCACTTTTAATAGCTTCGCACTTACTGAACAAAACATATAATTATATTAAGAATTACTGGAACTGTCATCTCAAAAGGAAACCACGTTGGTATGAGTTCAATACCAACCCGAATATGGCTTTCCATATTACATGAATCTTCTTTGTATTCTAAATTCTAACTTTAATACTATATTTACTTCACTGCCGTCCTTTCTCTTTATTTATTCACCTGTGGGAATATTGCCATACAGTTCTTTTGTGTATTGTACCCCTAATCATGTACCATACAATTTTTTTGTGTATGGTACCGCTACCCGTCCCTTTAATACATCAACTTATGCCTCCAATCATGCTACACACGACTCATATTTCCTTTTTAATCACATAATAATCATGGGTCTTCATCAAATAATTTTCCTACTTTTTCAGCAGGAACGTCAATGAACCATATGATAATTAGCATGCAAATCCAAAATGAAGCTTAGAATGAATAAAAGCATTTGACAATAACCTTAAATGATGTATCAAGTGTCTTCGTTTATTCCATTAAACATTGTTTATTACTAAGCCCAATAATTGATGTGTACTTTGATATAGTGTGTATGCTAATATATTTGGTAGTGTATGGAATATTTTTCTCTACGTTAAGCATAAAGCTTTATATATATTAGTTTTTCCATACGCACAATATTTATTATTTTTATTTATATTTTTTAGATACTTATTCAATTTTTATTAGAAATTGTATATTTGATTATGTATTTTTTTTAAATATATTTGTTATTATTTGTCACATGTGATTTTCATACAATGTTTTCTTCAAAATATTTTAAAAAATAATAATTTAAATGAATATCAAAAAATTAATTATTGTAGTGTATCAATTACATGTTTGAGATTTAGTTAGTCATTGGAATTTGAGGACTAATTTTTATTATGATTAAATCATTATAATTGAGTTGCAAATTAACTTAAAAATTTTAAAAATAAATACAATTTATTTTTCATTAGAAATTAATACAAAATTTTTAATTAAATTAACAATAATCAATTAATCCATACAAATCAAAATTTAATGTCAAATATAAAAAAAAATACCATATATAAAAAGAAAGATTGTAATATGCATTTGATATTGTACGAGAATATATATATATGGAAATAAATCCATACTAATATTATCTATAATCTAAATCTTCAACTCGTGCAAAATTCATAGAGGACATGAAGAATATTCAAATTTCCAAATTAGCTCATCTATTGTAATTCTTATAATATATACATGTTGTAAAGTAGTTTATTAGTAGAAATTTTTTTAGTTTAATATTAAAAATATTACTATTAATATAAATTAAAATAGTATTCTAGTATTATTTATTAGAATATGATTTGAATATAACGAATAATTACATAGTATTCTTTATTAGAATAAGATTTGAATTTAATTAGTTAGTATTTAAAATAGTACTCCATATTAAAATTTGATTTGAATTTTATTCATTAATAATTAATAATTATAATTTGGTCCGTTTATTTTAGCGAATTAGACTAATTAATCTTTTAGTTTTCAATATTATATTTTTTAGTCACTCTATTTTGTAATCGTTAGATATTTTAGTTTATTTGTAAAAAAAAAAAGTTAAAGTACCAAATTAAAATTTACCATAAACACCAAATTGTATATTTTTATAGGGACCAAATTTACAATTTATCCAAACCCAAAACTCGACTTCCATTTTTGACGATAAACGGAACAAATGAGTATACCAAATCAAAACTTTTCATAGGAGGTTTCATAATATTTACTTATTTTCAATATTCGATCACTGAAAAATCTCAAAAAATACAATTGAAAAATCTGAGTTTAGAGAGACGAAACATCTTTGAAACTTTGATTGGCGAGTGTAGGCTAATCTAACGACCAATTAAGATGAGTTGGTGGTGTTGGATTCGCCTTTATGTCAGCTTTCCAATAGTCTGACGTGTGTTGGCGGCGAAGCTTGGAGGTGGTGGTGGAAGCATATCAAAGTTTCTAGCAGAACTTATATTTTGGTATACTCACTTACCCATTAGTCGCCGAAAATGGAAGTCGAGTTTTGAGTTTGAACAATTTCAATTTTGATCCATGTGAAAAATATATTTATGGTTAATTTTAGTTTGGTATTTTAACTTTTTGTTTGAAAGAAGAACTAAAATGTCTAACATTTACAAATATGTCCAAAATTTACAAAACAGGGTGACTTAAATATAACATTCAAAATAAGGGACTAATTTATTTAATTTGCTAAAGCAGAGTGCCCAAGTTATAATTAACCCTATTATAAAATCCAACATAAGGTGAAATTTATAATTTTGGAAAGTTAAGGGTGAAAATGGTAGTATCAACCCGAGACATACCTGCCCCGCTTTAAGAAGCCGTAGCTGCATGTTACAAAGCCACGCGCGCGCAGCAGGGCAGGAAAGTTAAGCAACTAACACACATCAATTGTCATGCCTAACCAGTGAGCAATTGGATAAATAAATAAAAAAAAAAAAAAAAAAACCAACAAAATGAACCAAAAGGACAAATGGCACTGTAAATTAGATGCAAAATCCAAAACTGAGAGACGCAATTCTACTTCCTTCTTTATCACACAGATTCTTCCAGACCAGATGTTAAACCGCCTGCACTGTTAAAAAACCACACATATATAAAGATTAAAGAGAAGAGAGTGGTACAATTCATTACAATTTTAGGTTAATGGTGGTGTATAAAATTAAATTGAAACAAATTCCCTAGTTATACAGATTAGGGTTTATAAACCTGGGGGGATTTAGGGGTTTTTTGCGCTTGTGGTGTTCAGATTGGGTGCTGCGTATTTGCCGTCTTGGGATGGAGAATATGGACATCGATTCGCCCGCTGAACCTAACCTTCTCAAGCATCGTGATCGAGATGATCGTGTCCTGCGGGTTCGAATTTTCATTTCTCTAATTTTACTTTTCTCGTACGCGTCGCTTTGTTCTTGCTTCTTATAGACTTGAGTTTTGCATGCTTTGCTTTCAGTGACTGTTGTTTGATCAGTAAATAAATTAACTATTTGTAATTAGAATTCGATTTGTTTGATACTTTTGTAACATGCCAGCAGTTCGGACGAACTTAATTTCCACATTTCTCACTATATTTTTTTATGATTAAGTTGTGACTATAATGGTGGTTGTAATGGATTGTTGGAATTTTAGTGGATAGTTAAATTTATTATTCATCTCTTTTTGCCCCCTGAATATTGGTTTTGCAGAGGCTTGCGGAGCTTGGAATTCTTGATGAGTATCTTCAGAGAATGCACGCTGGTGTAGTTGCTTTTCTCATGGATAATCCAACCTGGTTATTTGAGATAGTGTCTGCTATTTTACCTCCTGATGAGGAAGTGGCAGAGGTTCTCCAGGAAAGTAAGGCAGGACCGAAGAAGTCTCTGGTCCCTACAATGAAATATCAGTTCAGGGGCTGCATGATTTGGTTAAAGTGGCTAATGTTTTTGGGTGAACCAGGCATTGCTCTGGGTAGATTGGCTAAGTTAAGTACTGGTCGTGGTGTTTGTGGAGCTGTTTGGGGAAATAATGATATAGCATATCGTTGTCGAACTTGTGAACATGATCCAACTTGTGCCATTTGCGTTCCTTGTTTCCAGAATGGGAACCACAAGGACCATGATTATTCTATTATTTACACCGGTGGAGGATGTTGTGATTGTGGGGATATTACAGCATGGAAACGGGAAGGCTTCTGCTCTAAACACAAAGGTGCTGAACAGATACAACCCCTTCCAGAGGAGTTTGCAAACTCTGTAGGGCCTGTGCTGGATGCTTTATTCCTTTGTTGGAAAAATAAGTTGGTGTCTGCAGAAACTGTCTGTCAGAACAATCCTAGACCAATTGATCGTATTCAAGTTTGCAAGAAGGCGGCAAATGAGTTAACATTTGTGGTGGTTGAGATGCTGCTGGATTTCTGCAATCTCAGTGAGAGTTTGCTCAGCTTTGTTTCAAAGAAGGTGATCTCATTGTCTGGTCTGTTGGAGATACTGGTGAGGGCAGAGAGGTTCTTGAGTGAAGGTGTTTCAAGGAAACTTAATGAGCTTCTTCTTAAGTTGTTGGGGGAACCAGTCTTTAAATATGAGTTTGGTAAAATATTTTTAGGTTATTATCCATTAGTTATACATGACGCCATAGAAAATGAAGAAGATACATTCAAGAAGCATGCACTGCTTTCTACATTCTCTGTACAGATCTTTACTGTTCCAACTTTGACTCCACGGCTTGTGAAGGAGATGAATCTACTAGCAATGCTTTTCAGATGTTTGGAAGATATATTTGTTCATTCTGCTGGTGAAGATGGACGTCTACAGGTTAATATGCATTTTTTCTTCTTTGTTATTCAATATTCTACTTGTCTGCGGATGCTTACTTCTCATGGCTGCATGATTTTAATTCTTTACTTAGTGCCATTATTGCACCTAGATGGATATCTCAGGTGGATGCTCACTTGAATAGTTTCCTCTTTGCTAGAGACTATGCACTGAAGTAAAAGTGGTTTGTTTCCATGTGTTGTGTTAAATTTATGGCTTCCTGTGTTGCTGCTTCAAACTTGCTAGTCACAGGAGATCTTGTACCGTGATGACAAATTGATACCTGTTTATAAACTTGGTAATACCATACATGAAATTTCTAAGCTTGTATGTGCTGGTCTTTTAGTTGCTAAACTTCTCCTTGGATCTCTCATTTGCTCAAGTCAGCTTGCGATACCAAAAATGAATTTTCTGTCTGTGAGTCCAGTGATTATGTAGTATTTCTTCTCAAACTATATCTTGATTTGATTTCATGTTTTTCATTTTTTTTTCCGTATGACAAGGAGTTGCAAGCAATGAGAAGAATTTTTGATGGTTACGGTATATCTGGATATTAAAAGAAAATTGTTATTGGATTTGAATGAGCCAAAAAAAAAAAAAAATTGTGCTCTTGCTATTTGTTTATTCAATGTCTTCCTTTCTTTCATTTTATTCAAAGTCTTTTTGGTCTGTGACATTCGCTTTTACGATCTTTGTTGCTAATAGCCTTTATAATGCATTAATTTGAACCGGTCTTGTGTATGAGGTAGAGTGTTGGATGGTAATGATATTCCTCATTGGGTTTGATTGTGCATTTTCCCTAGAAATTTCAGAACTTGTGTTGAATGTAAACTCACACACAAATATGCTCCTATATTCTTACTAGCTTGAAAAAAGAGCCTTGTTTTTTATTATAGACAAAAATAGTTATCCTAGTTTCTGTTTAGAAATTATCTTGGAGCCCTGATGAGATTTTTCTTTAAGATCAGTACTGCTTAGTCAAGGAAATTGGGTGAACAGATTTGCATATTATATTTAATGTTTAAAACAGCTAGGCTTATGGGTATTCTTATTGTTTGAATCTCATTCTTATAATTTTCTGTTGATGATTCGTCAGGTCATTGATTTATTCGTTATTTCTGCAATTGCCTTTTTGTAGTATAATTTTAGCTGGTCTATTCTTTTTGTTTGTTTATATCATGATGCTAAGATTGTTTATTATACCTGTTAGCAGGTTACTCAGTGGGCAAGATTGTATGAAACCACTATACGCGTGGTGGAAGATATTCGGTTTGTTATGAGCCATAGTAATGTGCCCAAAGTTGTAACCCATGACCAGAGTGATATCTTGAGAACTTGGATGAGGCTTCTGTCTTTTTTGCAAGGAGTGAGTCCCCTAAAGAGAGAGCAAAGCCAACATGTGGAGGAGGAAAATGATAACATTAATTTACTTTTTGTTTTAGATCACTCTATTGCCAATATTCATTCTCTTTTGGTGGATGGAGCTTTTTCTTCAAGTGAAGAGGCAGATGATACCTCTTCTTACTTGAATGACGAGGATATGGATGAGGAAGATAGCAGGAGACATGCGAAATTAGTACGACTATCTCAGGAAAGCTCCGTATCTGGGGTTTCAGGAAGGAGTTCTCCATCTGCAGTGCAAGTTTCTGAAGTTAAAGCAGATTCGTATTCTCATCCTTCAATTCCCTCCTCTGTTACATGGTTAATGTATGAATGTTTGAGGGCCATTGAAAATTGGCTGGGAGCTGACAGTACATGTGGGTCCATATTATCTTCAAATACCACCAGCTCTTCCAGCAGCAACTTCATGGCATTGAAAAAAACATTATCTAAGATCAGAAAAGGCAAATATATTTTTGGTGGGCTTAGTGGTTCAAATGAGGATCAAATGAAACATCGGTGTTCTCCAGCATATACTGGTTTTAGCAAGTTAATGGACTCTGCGAATACTAAAAGTATAGGGAATCAGTGCAAAGTGGATAATGGTGAGGTTGAAATTGCCAATTATGATGAGAGTTTGATGGAAGCAGACAGCTCCAAAGAATTATACCCTTCAAGTATTTTGGGTTCATCTGATTGGCCAAATATAATTTATGATGTTAGTTCACAGGATATATCTGTTCACATTCCTTTGCATCGATTACTTTCCCTGCTTCTACAAAAATCTCTAAGAAGATGTTATGGTGATTCTGATGTTAATACGACTATTGTTAGTCCTTCTAGTTCACAGTCCTTGACACATGATGATTTCTTTGAGCACATCCTTGGTAACTATCACCCGTATGGATTTTCTGCATTCGTCATGGAGCATCCTTTGCGTAATAGGGTGTTCTGTGCTGAGGTTCATGCTGGAATGTGGAGGAGGAATGGTGATGCCGCCATTTTATCTTCAGAGTGGTACCGTTCAGTACGTTGGTGGGTATATATTTTTCTTGGTTATATTTAGGAAGAATTGTCTTGATTAGCTACCTAGTATCCTTTTTTTTGCTTCTTGTGGAAGTTTGGTGGGTGAGACTAATTTATTTGTGCTTACAGTATTTCAATTGGTTTTGTCTGAGCAGGTCTGAACAGGGTTTAGAACTTGATCTTTTTCTTCTGCAGTGCTGTGCTGCATTGGCTCCAGCTGAACTTTTTGTCAATAGAATCGTAGAACGCTTTCGGCTGTCAGACTACCTTTTGTTGAAAACTGAGAGATCCAGCGAGTATATATAAGCTTCCTCTTTTTACTTTTAACTTCAATCTGAAATTTGTGGCTCTGCTGTGTTCTTGATGTTCTTTCTGCACTTGAACATGAAAAATGCATGTTTTTTGATTTTGTTGTGTGATTTGTGTTTCCAGTTTCTGACAGTCCTTTCTAAAACTATGATGTGGGGGTAGAATTTGTTGTGTTAAGTCTATTTGAATAAAGTTCCTTTTGATTTTGTACCAACAACTTTCCAATTACATTTGTATTTGTAATTGCTGATGACATCCCTCCCTTTAGGCTAGATGTTTCATAGGTTAGTGACAGAACCCAAAAAATGTTGAAATGTGAAAGTAGATGCTTTATTCTTTATTTAAATGCATTTAATGGGTGCTGATTTTTTTGGTCATCATGTGTCATTGTGGCATATTGGATTGGTTTGACATCTCTTGAAATGCAAGAATATTAAAGTTGGGACATCGCAAATTTTCTCTTCAGGTATGAACCAGTTCTGGTGCAGGAAATGCTCACACTAATTATACAAGTTGTACAAGAAAGGAGATTTTCTGGGCTAAACCCTGATGATAATTTGAAAAGAGAGTTAATCCATAAGTTATCAATTGGAGATGCTACTCGTAGTCAGTTGGTGAAATCTTTGCCTCGTGATCTCTCAAAGTATGAACAACTTCAGGAAATTCTGGATCAAGTTGCTGTATACTCTAATCCATCTGGATTTAATCAGGTTTGTATTTAATATTTGTCGTGGTCTGACTAGATTTGCTTGAGTAGGTTTTTGTTTGAATAACTTCACCTTGTATGTTTCTCTACTCTTCAGGGAATGTATTCTTTACGCTGGATGTTTTGGAAGGAGCTGGATCTCTATCACCCTCGCTGGAACTCACGGGATTTGCAAGCTGCAGAAGAAAGATATTTGCGCTACTGTGGTGTTTCAGCATTAACCATTCAGCTACCCAGGTGGACAAAGATTCATCCTCCTCTCAAGGGTGTAGCTAAAGTAGCCACCTGTAAAGTGGTCCTTCAAATAATTCGTGCCGTGCTATTTTATGCTGTTTTCTGTGATAAACTGACGGAAACACGTGCTCCTGATGATGTCCTTGTTATGGCATTGCATCTACTCTCGTTGGGCTTGGATATTTGCTTGCTGCAGAGAAAGTGTGGGGACATGTCACTTCTTAATGGAGGTTCCATTCCCTTGCTCACTTTTGCCTGTGAAGAAATTCGTGAGGGGATAAGTTATGGTGCTGGTGAACAGAGTTTGTTGTCACTTCTTGTGTCATTGATGAGGATGCATAAGAGAGAAAAAAAAGACATGTTTATAGAAGCCGACAGTTGCAATCTTTCATCTTTAATTGAAAGCTTATTGAAGAAATTTGGAGAATTAGATTCAAGGTGCATGACTAAGCTGCAACAACTTGCACCTGAGGTGGTCATTGATTTATCACAATTAATTCATAATGCTGATGTTCAGTCTCTGGGATCAGCATCTGATGGTGAGAAACGCAAGGCCAAAGCTCGAGAGAGACAGGCTGCTATTTTGGTGAGATTTCAGTGTCCAATTTCTGTGTAAATTCATCTAGAAGTTTTTTTTTTTTTTTTTTTTTTTTTTTTTTTTTTTATAATATTGAAAATAAAAACATGTTTTAATTTTTTTAAAAAAATATTTATTATTAATTTATTTTAAATTTTTTTTAAATTAAAAAATATTTA
>CANUEY010120165.1:0-56719 GCA_948099555.1 Croton setiger
TTATTATTATTATTATTATTATTATTATTATTATTATTATTATTATTATTATTATTATTATTATTATTATTATTATTATTATTATTATTATTATTATTATTATTATTATTATTATTATTATTATTATTATCAAAGTCAAAATAATTATTCATCAAACCAAATAAATTTAATAAATCCAATTTGAATAAAAAAGATTTAACAAAATATTTATCTTTAAGTTTTCGGGCCAAAAACGACAATAAAATCAAATTCTGAGGTCAAAAACGAATTAAGGACGCCCAATTTAGATAAGAAAGTCAAAAATATAATTTATAAAAGTTTCTGGGGCAAAAACATAAATAAACAAAGTAAAATGACCAAAAAGTAATGAAAAATAATTGCAAAACTGCCCAAAAAGGCTAAACTGCACACGATAGGAAAGTTTAGGGGTAAAAACGTGATTTTACCGAAATTCAGGTGCTGGAAATGAAATATTGCTCAAACGCATGCAGAGTTGCTGTTTTAGAGCCGCGGTTTATGATCAAAACGCAGACCCTTCTGCCGTTTTAATCTTTTTCAACCTCAGAAACTGCCTTTGTTTGCCCGATTTCCAGTGACCTCCAACCAACTTCCAGCAGTTCGTCCGTCCACCTCCAGCGATTTTTCGATGAACTATGACCACCGTTCTCTTCCTTTACACCCCTTTATCGATCCCTCAGGCTAGAATTTCCCCATGCACGATAGATTCTAAGATATTCTCTCTCAAAATTGTTTCCCGACCACTGTTTCTGAACCCAGAAACAGTTTTCTCTCTCTAATGTGTTTTGTTTCTCCCTCGATTTCCAGCCACTCCCTTCTTTTCCTATTGTTGACGGCCCGATTTTACCGCCAACAAGGGGGATTTTGGATTTTTACCGAAAAAGAGATTAAGTGACAAAACTGATTTTTAGTTTTGCGATGCCAAAACTAGTCGGTCTTAAAAAACGTTTTGTTTTTAGAGTCGCCACCCGATTTCGAGAAAACCAAATTTTAATTTTCAAAAATGACTCCGTTTTTATTTTAAAAGCACTGGTCAAAATTTAGAGATTCCAGATAAGGGGGTAGATACGATGGTTTAAGTTTTACTTAAACCACCGCCCGGTAAAATCGGTCTCTGGTTTGTTTTTCTTTCCAAAATTTAAGTTTAAATAAAAAGTCGTTGCGTGATTAAGCTAACGATGTTCCTAAATGGCGTTTTCGGTCATTTGCGAAAATCAAATTCAATTATTGAAAGCGTAAAGTACGGAATTAAAGTGCGGAAATATAAACACCCTTAAATCTAAATTATTCTTTCTCCGATTCCGGAGAAAATAATTACAAACCGAAACCTCGAGTTAATTATTTAAAACCCGAAAATACCCCGAAAGCATATAAAAGGGATATACAAAACATTTATGGAAAATTACAGAAAAATCCTTAAAGCTTTGGAAAATTACAAAATGCCCCCTAAAATTTAGAAAATTGCCAATTACAGCCTAAAATCATGCATTACTACCCAACCAGTCCTCGACACAGCAGCCATGACTCAAGGTTAACAAGTACAGAAGCTGTTCCTAGAGGCAAGCACAAAAAGGTAGGAACATGGCATTGCTTCAAGGCTTGACTATCAGCAAGCAAAGACAAACACTAAAAGTGGAGACCTTAATCACAAAAGGAAAAACAAGCAACAACAGAAACTGAAGGTCCACACAGCAGCATGCATACTGGCATGCATGACTCTGAGCACTAGAGCCTTAACAGAATAGTAGCAAGATAGGAAATGAAACTTCTGCTGGTCCTAGGTCACCATGTGGCACAGCACACAACATGCAGGCCAAGAGTGTAGAAGCAGGCATAGACAACCAGTGATAAGGCAATGATGTAAACAACAATGCAACATGCAATAGATATGTGAATGACGAGCCTGGAGTAAGGAATGGGAGGACAAAATGCAAACATGCAATTAAACCCTCACTGATCAAACTAGCAAACAAGTTGTGACAGAAACAACACAACTTTAGGCATGATCAGGGAGGTTAAACATGGTTGTACCTCATATGCAGAAGCAGATTGATCCTAACAAACTCATAGTGCATCAACATCACAAACAGGCACAAGAGGCCTATACTGGACTACATGATCATACCCAACACAACAAAATTACAGGCAGCTTTCCTACTTAGCTGATCAACACAGGCAGAAGCTACCCTAACCAGAATCAAACATGCTTAACATGGGAAATAAAAGGGAGAAGACATTCTGGACAGAAGCAAGTTCAGCAACCAGGACGTACATATTTATGCTAATCCAGAGGCAATTTTAACATGAACAACATATATAACAGAAAACAACAACATTGACTTAAAAGCATGCCAGCAACAAGGATTAAGAACCTCAACAGAAACAACAAAGCAATGAACATGACAAAGGACAAGCAGTAGCAAAACTGAACAGAAAACAGAAAGCAATTCCCACATTTTGGAATAAAAAACCAATCAATCAGGTTCCCAAACAAACACGGTCATATTGAACATAAAACAGTAGAGGAATTAAGCAAACAGAAGCACAAACAGAATTAAGAAAGCTGGAGTTTAAATCAGTAAATACCTCAGAAATGAATTCCAAGCTTCTATTCAAATTCCAGAATCTTTACAGCAATGTGTGTTGTTTCTTTACAACAATTCTCGAATCATCAACAATAAATCCCTAATTTCTAGTTTTTGAATACAGAAAAACCCCAATTTCTAATTCCCCAATTCTAACACAGAAAACCTTAATCCCTAAATTACAGAAACCCTAATCTCTCGTTTCTGAATACAAAAGGTAAATTGAAACCCTAAAACTGAAGAATAGAAAAGCTTATTGTTTTCCCAGAACGCTCTCTCTGATTTTCACCTTCGAAAATCCTCTCCTCTTGTTCAACTGCAGAGATTTCCTTTTCAAGGAAACCCTCCGTGGCCTTCAGACGGCCACGTCTCCTCTCTGGCTGCAGCCGTTGAAATGTCCATCACCTTCAACGCGTTTTCTTCGTCTGTCTTCGCTTTTCCACTTTTGCTTTCACCTTTCTGTCTCGATCACTTTCTGTCTCCATCGATCTTCCTTCGATTTTAACTGGGAATCGTCAACTCCTTTTCGTTAAATCTCTGTTCAATCCTGTCTTCTCTTTTCTGTAGGGTTTTCTGCTGTTTCCTCTCTTTTGTTTCATTCCATTCAGCTTCGTCGAAGCCTTCTGTTTCGATCCTTAATCATCGTCTGTTCACTATATAACTGCGTTATCAAAACACAGCGTTTCGTTTTATTATATTTTTTTGCTTTTCTGTCGTCAAAACGACAGGTCGTCGGCTGCGTTTTGATAAAACGCAGCGGCTTCTTTCTTCCGCGTTTCATCGTTTGGTCGAAACGACGTGTCGTTTCGACCCTCATTTTCCAGATCCACGCTTTCCTCCCCAGCATTTCCAGAAATTATGCTTTGGCCCACAGAACTTCTGGCCTTCTTTAATTATGCCCTTCCTTCCTTTCTTTTCTTCCCCAATTTTCCTAACTTCTTTTATTTCTCTTCAATTTAATCCCTTTTTCTATTTTTCTCATTTTTCTTCTATCTTCTCTCTTTTTTTATATTTTTTTACATAATAATAATAATAATAATAATAATAATAATAATAATAATAATAATAATAATAATAATAATAATAATAATAATAATTTTCAATTAAAAATTTAAATCAATAAATATAAAATAATATTCAGTTAATTAAAATACACATATTTAACTAGAATATTATTATTATTATTATTATTATTATTATTATTATTATTATTATTATTATTATTATTATTATTATTATTATTAGGCCGGAAAATTTAAGGAAGAAGGAGAATTTAGGGATATTTTTCAAAACAAACAAAAATTGATTCGGAATTGGGAAATTCGGGAATTTGCCGAGCTAAAAATATGTTCATGTTGGATATTTTTCATTTTTAGATTTTGGGGCAAAAATTGAGCGTCAACACCTATCACTTCTAACCTTCTCCTACAACTCTTAGGAACACATTACAACCATTAAACTGAAGCTCTCTTCCCTTTTTCTCTCTTTTCTTTTCTTTTTCTTTCTTTCTCTCTTTCCTCTTTCTTTTTATTTTTGCATGATTCTCCTGCCTCTCACACTTTTTCCACCTCTTCAATCCTCTCTCCAGACACCTAATCACCTTTGAAACAAGTCTAAATGTTTAACTTTCCACCACCTACTTAGTTTTAAGCAAAAACTTTACAATTATCCATTTAACCCTAAACTGCTCTTTTTCCTTCTTCTTGTTTCTTTCCATTGCAGGCCACAAATCTCTTTCAGCACTTGTTTTTAATTCATTTTTCATGTCAAAATAGTAAATATAACATATGTTTAAAGTTTCCTCAAAATTGGAAACCAAAAATTATTTGCGGAACCGAAACCGTACAACATCGTCGTAGTTTTAGAGTTCTAAAACCCTTAAATTATATAAATAATCAAAACATAAAATATCAAAATCATTTGCTTTAAATTTCTGCATTTCTGACGCTTTATCGGTTGCGCTAGCCAAAACTCTGATCAGGCCTCGTTTGTGTCTTACGACTGTAAAAGCTTAAAACATAACTTGTTTATCATATTCATTTTATTCCTTAACATATTCAAATCATATATTTCATAATCAAATTATATATTCAATTTAATATGATGCTTTTTTAATGAAAATGCACGTTACGTATGAAATGACGTCGAAAACGACGTAGGTTGGGTTTAAGGTGTCACAACTTTATTTGTGGTTATGATAAAAGGAATAATAGGAAAGAAATGAAATCAATAAAATTGAACCCTTTTAAATCTTAATTCAAACAATCAAGCATAATCAGATCAATAATTGAAACCGAAGCTTTTTCAATTACAAAGATAGAAGTGGTAGAAGCAAAAACGAAGTCAGACTGAAAGAAAGGTAGAACGAAGATGAGAAGGGAAAGAATGGGGAATGAAAGAGAAAGAGTTTGCGTTTTGACTGAGAACAAAAATAGGGAAGGTTGAAAAACAGAGATGCAGAGACAATTTGAAAGCAAAACAAACAAAAAGAAGAAAGGAAAGAAGGAGAAGAGAGAAGGAAAGGGGGAAACAAAGATAGAAGCGGCAGAAGAAAAACAAAGTCAGATTGAAAGAAAGGTAGAACGAAGATGAGAAGGGAAATAATGGAGAGAAGATGAATGATTGAAGATGAAAGCTGAAAGAAAAAAGAGATATTATTAATTAATTACAAGATTAATTAATTAATTAAACACAATTTATTTAAACACAATTAATTTTGTAATTAATTAAACAAAATTATAAGATTAATTAATTAAACACAATCAAATAATAAATTATTATTGTTATTTATTTACCTAGAAAATATCGGCAACTAATATTTATATTGCAACTTTAACCAAGTAATTATTATTATTAAAATTTAAAATTAAATATACACATAAAAAATTAAAAAATCTGATAGTATATTAATTTAAAATTTAAGGATTTGAAATAAAAAGAAATATAAAGGATAATATTGTCATTTTAAGTAAAGATTTCACTAATTGTAGACAGAAAAACTTATTTTTACAATTTTTAAAATTTTATGAACTTATTTGTAACAATTTTCAAAATTAAAAGACTCAAGATCGTATTACGCATTTTAGAAATTTGTTATTAAAAAAAAAAAAAAGCTCATTATGAATTAGAATTAATTAATTTCTATTAATTAGAAACGAAAATAACTAAATAAGGGAGGGGAGACCAACGAGAAAGCCAGAAAAAATCAAAGAGGGAGGGGAGGGAAAGAAAAGGAGAAAGAAGCATCCAAGTTTGCAAGCATAGCATAGCATAGCAATTCTCCTTACTTTACTGAATCTCGAGGATTTGGTAGGCTGCTTCTTGCAGTATCTGCCCTTTCCCATATTGTAATTAACCCTGGAAAGGGAAAAAAAGGGGGAAAATCCCTTTCTATTTCCGTTACTAATCTCGCGATGCGATTGGGGTTAACGCGGCGGCGGCACAAGAATTCGGCGAGAAACGGCTGTCGTTTCAAATGAAGTGTGAAGCAGGAGACCATCATCATCATCATCTTGATGAATGGGATTGCAATTGCAATTGCAGATGAGTTGGCAGCCGAGTTTACTGAGTCAGAAAAGAAAGAATGGTCCGCCTTTAGGTTTAAGGAATCTCGGCAATTCTTGCTATCTCAATAGCGTTCTTCAGTGCCTCACTTACACTCCTCCTCTCGCCAATTTCTGTCTCCGGTTACAACACTCCTCTTTCTGTAAGTTTTTTTTTTTTTTGAATAATCTTCACTCTTGTTTATTTATTTTCTTAGATTGCAAAAGAAAATACTTATTATAATGCTTTTTTCTTCAGGTGATTCTGTTTCTAACGGGAAGCGGGAGTGTCCATTTTGTATACTTGAGAAACGGATAGTTCGGTCCCTAAGCCTAGACCTGACGCTGGATGCTCCGGCGAAGATCCTGGGCTGTCTCAGGATTTTTGCCGAGCACTTCCGCAGCGGTCGCCAAGAGGATGCGCATGAGTTTTTGCGTTATGTTATTGATGCTTGCCATAACACCTGCTTACGGGTCATGAAACTGCAGCGGAAGGGAAATGACCCTTCTAGCGAGAGTAATACTGTCGTTAAGGAGATATTTGGTGGTGCTTTGCAGAGCCAGGTCAAGTGCTTGTCGTGTAATTCTGAGTCTAATAAGGTTGATGAAATTATGGATATTAGTCTAGATATTTTGCATAGTAATTCTCTTAGAGAGGCAATGCAAAAATTTTTTCAACCTGAGATTTTGGATGGCAGCAATAAGTACAGATGCGAAAAGTAAGCAATGCATTGTTCCTGTTCTTTGAATTTAAGTTTGAGTTGGTGCTTTTTGTATTGTGTTTTACAATCAATGCTTATGTTTGTTTAGTTGAGTTGGTGCTTTTTGTATTGCGTTTTACAATCAATGCTTATGTTTGTTTAGTTGTAAGAAATTGGTGACAGCAAGGAAACAAATGTCGATTCTTCAAGCTCCTAATATCTTGGTAATCCAGTTGAAGGTCAGTCATCTCATGTTTTTGTTTTGTTGCTTTTAAATTTGTAATTGCTTCAATCATGTTTCTTTTGGCTAAAATGTGTGATAGTTTTATGCTTCTAGAGATTTGAGGGTGTATTTGGCAGCAAGATTGACAAGGCTATTGCATTTGAAGAAGTTTTGGTGCTTTCAAGCTTCATGTGTAAAGGAAGCCAGGTATGTGTACTTTAATGAACGACTCAATTAGTAATATTTCTGTATATGCATGAAGAGATATATCTGATAGTGGTATTCTTAATTATACGGAATGATCGTGGGGTCGGAATTCTGTTTGTATGGAATGACATAAATATGTGCTTTTGGCAAATCCAAGCATTTTGACTACTTTTTTGCCTTTGAAATTCATAACTAATATTTCCACCAGTTAGTGCATTAGGATAACACCCTCCTGTAATCTGATGACGTAAGCTAAGAATTCTTTTTTTTTTTAGTTCAAGCAAAGCTTTGTCTTAGGATGCTGTAACTTGGTTTTTACCAAGCATGGAGGGAGTTGGGCTCTCGGCATCCTAAGTGAAATGTTAGGGGCTGAATTGAGTGAATAAAAGTTGTGGCAGCTAGGATTGTTTACATTATAATATAAGAATGATCTAGTCTGCTTATAGAGCTGAATCTGTTGAGAAAAAGTTGCAATTCCTAACAGCTAGGATATTTTCAGTTCCCGTGTGAACTGAAGGAGGGGAATAAAAGTGAAGAGGATAACAAACTAGTGTAATAGATGGAGAGAATGGTGTGGAGAACATTCTCGAAAAGATCAAAAGAAAGAAAGGGGAAATTGGGTGGTGAGACAGTCTCAACATTTTTATTTCTGATCTAGTTAGTGCCTCAAATTATGTTCCAACTTCATACAAACACAGCCACTAAGTTTGATGTATTTTACCTTTTGTCTAGTTTAACCAACCATCCTAACTGGCCAAGTCTTGCATATATGGGTGTGATTTAGTAAAGCTGTATATTGCTTTTTTAAAGTTATCATAAGCAGCTTGCTGAAGTGTTTCTCAAAACTTGTTTCAACTTATAAGTTGATTAAAAATAATCAGAGAAGTCTTGTTAATTTTGAAGCAACTTATTTTATATACCCTTAATTATAACTTCCACATATCACTACTACTGCCATACTAATGTTTTGGTAATTTTAATCATGTTGGGTGCTTATAAGCTATTTATACTTTTTAAAAGGAACACTTCGCAACTACTTATAAGCTATTTATTTTTAAGTCTCATCTTGTCTTCCAACTATGAGCAGAACATCTCATCATGCTCTATATTAGTATAGTCCTTATTCCCATTACAGGCGAGTTTTGTGCTAAGATTGTGTCCAGTTTTTTCCTAGTTGGGTGAACTCTACAATATCAGCATCACTTCCAAGCCTCAAGTGTAACGCTACAATGGTTGAATTACACCCTGTGCCAATTGCAACTAGTAGAACCAGTGGTTGACCTTAAAACCCATTGATATGAGTTTGAGATAACAATAAAAGTTAGCTGGTGAGGCTTGTGGGAGCTCATTTTTATTTCTATTTCTCAAGTTTAAGTTTCTTGTTAATTTCTAAGTATCTCAGTTATCTAATTGATAATTTTGGAAGACCCTGTTTTATATCACCGGATCTCGATTTTTCATATATAAATGTAACTAAGGTATCTCCTTCGGAAAGGATTTCTCCATAATGGCCATGAAAGGTTGCTCTTTGAGTGGCCAAATAAGGCTTTGCTGATCGTATTACTACCGAGTCGATGTGAACAATTATAACTTGGCCCGCTTTTAGATGGGGTCCGTTTTTTGCCATATATACATTTTCACAAATAAACTGTCCCAGGCTAATTACTGTAAATCTTTCTTCGCAGATGGAGAAAATCCAATTCAAATTGACTGGATTCAAACCCCTGTTACTATACTGAAGGACAAGCTTTTGAAATATGAGATAATTGATTTAATATCATAGTTTTGGCATATGTAAAGCACTGCAGATCATAGAGAAATATATTTGATTCATTTAGTTTTAGCATATGCAAAGCACTGCAGATCATAGTGAAAATATTGGACTCAGTTTGATTCAAAATAAATGTTTGTGTCGATTAGGTTGTAATTAGAATTGGTCCTAATCGGATAAAATTGATGATACAGCCTGAACTTCGTACATAATCCTAGTAACTGTGCTGCATTGTCATGTAGTTACACACACACCCATAGTTGTTGAAGGTGCACCATAGCACCACCAGGAGTGAAGGCGCAGTCCCTAGTACCTCAAAACGTACAGGGAAAGTGATGTCATTGAGACAGCTCAATCAAGGTGCAATGCTTGCGTCTAGGTACACCATTGCATCTACACCTCTTGTGAAAAAGATAAAAGTAAATCATGACAGTTAATTAGGTAAACCATGTCTTCAATCATCTTTAAGTTCTGAATATTCATCATTTACTTACAAATTTTGAATATATCGGAGTCAACTAATTGATTAAAGGAAGTCTTGTTCCAAATATAGGATCATTAATTTATAATTAAAATTCAATATTTTTTAAGTCAACCAGTTGTTTGAATCAAATCATGCCCATAATTTGTCTTGTTACCATTTATGAGTGATGCATTCTTCTAACAACAGCCAATTGAAACTATCCCAGATCTGATCACCTTATAGTACAGTACACCTAACTGTCCATCAATTGTTCTATTGGAAATCAAGAAATCTCAAAAACACATTCTTCAATTCCAATGTTTCTCTACTCAAAGTTTTATATTGTTGTATGCTAAAATGGTAATCTTTGTTTGCATCCTAGAATTACTGATACTATGATTTTAACTGTTATTGTTGTTGTCTTTGTAGGATACCTTTCCCTTTATACTGTGAGCCTCATGTGGCTCTATTGTGTGCCTATGCCTTGCAGCTTGTCTTGCACCAAGCTTTAGGAACCCATTTTGTGTCTTTCACTTAGCTGTCAATTCCATTCCTAGCTGCAACTATAATGGAATCACTTTTATCATATTCAACATTTACTCTCTAAGCAAAAGAAGGTTAATTTGAAATGAATGAAAATATTTCTTCAAAGCAGTGAACATTGGAAGATGAATAATCTTTCCTTTGTTGCTTAATATCCTCAATAATCATCTTCCATCTGTTATAAATTAGTGCAATTTGATTTGGAGAAACCTTGCATGTTCATGCAAGTATTTTTCATGATCTTTTTCAATTGTGCAATATTTACCCTCTCTATTAATTCCATAATCCTATTAGAAGTTAACAATTAATCAGGATTCATTTTTTATGATAAATAGGCTTGATATCCTTCGAATGTTTGAGTTTTTTGTATTATTCATTTTGTTATGTAGTCTTGCTCTGTTATATTTGCCGCCCCCCCTCTTCTTTCATGATGTGCTTTTTTTTTCCCAGTTTATTTGACTTGTAGTTTATTTGCACATCTGAGGAGCAATGTTATCCTTATAAAAATATTTACTGAAGTTGAGTTTTAAGGTTGTTTGGTACGAAGAAAGTCAACATGCTTTGTTTTACGCTATGCTATAGCAATTAGGTATATTTATTTGGAAGAAATGTAATGTTTAGGCATTAACACATATTTTACTGTTCACAATGGGGAAATGATCTCTTCAGTCTGTTTTTGCCGTTGATTCTTTGAGATGTGCTATTTTTATCATTTGTATAATGTTCGTCCTTTACAATAGTAGGATTTTGCTGGTACTTGTAATTCTATCTTTCTCTTCTGATCTTCATCAAGAATTTCTTGCTCTCTCTCTCTCTCCCTCTCCCTCTCCCTCCTCCATCTCTGGCTTTCCTTCCACTCTTAAAGCAACTGATTTTCCTCCATCAAATTGGAAGGCTCCTTGCCTTATATACCTTGCCATTATAAAGGGGATGTTAGTCCTTGCTTACATACCTTGTCATCAAACAAAGATGTATGCGCTTCTTAAATGCCTTGCCATCAAAAAGAGATGTTTGCTCTTCATTTTTGTTGTCTATTAACCTAGAAAGTGCTCTTCTTTTAAAATATGTGTTTGTAAATGAATTCTTGACATCAGGTCACTTAGTGGCCCCTAGTTCCTCAATCTTCTAAAGGCAGGAAACCTTTGCTTCTTGCCTAATGAGATGATAGTCTTAACTAGATTTCCACATCCGTACCCTTGGAATTGGAATGATGCTTATCATATGTATTGAGCTTCTCCCTTTACCCAAAGATATACTTCTGAGATTGTCTCAAGAAGCTTTGATCACCAATGGCGCCCAGATACTTAACAATGAACTTGTGGCCAAACAAGAATAATGCTACATCAACAGAAGAGTATGTATGTGAAACAAATTCCTGCTGGCTTGCAGAATTACTTTGGTAGATTAACAACCACCACCAGCTTGGATATCTTTTCCTCTCTGGTGAACCGAAACGAGAAAGAGCAATTTAGCAGCTCTTGTTTAAAAATCAGTGTCTTAACAGCAATAGACCAAACCTGAAAATTTATTACTACCAAAGCGTCATAGGGCCACATTATTATGTGAAAGCTTCCTGCGGAATAGTCTTATATGTCAGATTACATTCATGGACCAAGCAAACTTGTTCTGCAGCAGCAGCGATGGCTGCCTGTGATCTATTTGATCAAATAAGATCATGTATGCATAGAATGGCAGTCATAAGGAACATACTGCATGTAAAATCTTGACATTAGTCAGAATCTGAATTTTTTCCAGGACATGATAGATAATCTAGTGTCGATTCTCATTAGTTTGATACCATGTTCATACTTGGAAGTGCTTGAATATTTAAGCTTAGGCATCTTGTTCATTGCAGTAGTACAATTCCAATTACTTGGTTTATATTTTTTCTTGTCATATGTTATATGTTACTGCTTGGTTTCTTTACATTTTATGTTATTTTGTTTTCTTTGCAATGCTAGGATCCAAGACCAGAGTATAATCTTTTTGGTACCATTGTGCATTCGGGATACTCACCAGAATCTGGACACTACTATTCATATATCAAGGTTTGATTTTTCTACTCAAAGAAGTTTTTTTTTCCAAATTCTTATATCACTATCAGAGAAGCAACTCTCAATTGTTGATGCTGTTTCTGGTTATGTATGTGCAGGATGCAATGGGTCGGTGGTATTGCTGCAATGATTCATATGTTACGCTCTCGACATTGCAGGATGTGTTGTCAGAGAAGGTCTATATTCTTTTCTTCTCTCGAACTAACCAAAGGTCAGTCTCTACCCGTGCTCCGTTCACTGCCAATGGAGTAAGAACATACAATGTCAATGGGAGTGAAGCGTCTAAGGACTCTAAGGTTGCACCAAAACAAGTGCCTAAAAGAGTACATGTTGAACAATCTTTTGACAAGGATATTCAATTCATGTCTAAGGTTGATAGAGTGCCCTCCAGCCCACGGATAAAGTTCAATATTTTGGGTAACTCAAGCTCCAAGAGGGTTCCTCCCAATGTTGATGGTAAGGCAGACTTTGTAAAGAACCAAAACATGAAAATGAATGGGACTGCAAAAAACACAGGTTCTGTAGAGAAATTTAACAAAGATATGCCATCGATAACAAATGGAAATGGTGTTTGCAAGAATAAAATCATAGATGATGGTGCAACCTACCAAGCAATTGCAGCAGCAAGTGAAGAGCGGGTTACTCAAAACTGTGTTACAAATTCAGTAAAATCAAATGGATACGAGGTTAATGGTACAACGAGCAGGGCAGGAGCAGAGCAAGATCCTAATCAGCATGAGTTGCAAAATGGAGTTACTCATGGCACTCCGGAGTTGAAGAGAAAGTTGGAGGATTCTTATGTTTTGCTTGCACAAGATGCTCAGTCCCAAGCCAAAGTTGAAGAGTTGAAAGAAGTGTAAGTTAATTATTTCTCCTCTGCCTTAATAATCTTCCTGATCCAACTACTGCTAAATAGCAGAAACTATATTTCCAAAGTCTCCAAGTTATTTATTTCTGTCTTTTGGTGTTTTCTGGATTTATTTTTCTACAAGTCTGAATCATAGTATGGATTTAATTAGGCTGAGAATGAAGGATGTTTGAGTCTTATGAAAACTTAGTTACATAAATCATTTTATGTGGTTAGTTAATGTGTTGAATAGTCATTCTGTAGATAATCTGGGGTGCAAAATATAGATGTTACAACATGCTAGATTCTAAATTGTTTGGACTTGCATGGTTACTATTGGTTTGCATGTTGGACTTGTATTTATTTGTCTGTTTGTTTTCTTATGTTCCAGACTGAAGCAAGAAGCTTCCTTGGTTTTACAATCATGTGGTTGGGCTAGTAAGGTATACAGTTTTATGTGTTCCAGGAAGAAGCTATGTGCACGAGAACCAGGAAATTTACCTGGTGATGTTAACTTAAAGTAAGTCTTGTTTGAATTTTCTATGAATTGATTGCATTGGAGAAGTTATGTTTTCAGAGTTACACTGCATTTAATTTATGTTGGACATGAATATTTAGGGCTGTCAACTTTTACATATGGTAGTAAATAATATCCCAAATAACTTGCAATGTATAGATTAGTTTTCTTCATCTACGACGACTTCTTTAGCGAACAAATTGTTGATATTTTACATAAAATTTATCTATGTTTTTTAAGCAAGCTTAATATTACATTTTTTAATTAACCAATTTATTTTATCTGATACAACTTGAACTTGTTGAATGGACTTTTCCTGGTATCACAAAGGTCCCAATGAGCTGTTCTTGTTGATGTGTTTATTGGTTGCATGTTTTGACCTGATGAGACTGATTTGTTTCACACTCTTTCAAGCGGAGTTTTTACTTGTATGATGCTGAATCTTCAACTTATTCAGTTGTACTATGAAGTAATCTTATTGATGTGAGCGGGATTAGTAAACTACTTATCTAAATTTACCCACAAATTTTTTTTATGGCATATTCAATAAGTTTTTTTTAACATACTGGAGAAAGGACAAATTTGTTCCTCTAAAATCATAATGAGACTATATAACATGTTCCTTAAACATTAAAACAAAATTTACCCCTTTCTATTGGAAAATGACAAAAAAAAAAATTCTATTTGAAAGACTATTACCTTTTTACAAAATTAATTTTGATGTGTCATTATAATACAAGCTGAACAACTTTTTTTTGTGAATCTTTAATATTTATTGAAAATTATATTATGTTAAAAATAGGTTATGTATTTACTATTGATAATTGAATAATGAATAAATCTATATTTTTGGTTTTGTTTTATGCTACGTTATTTTTGTGCTAAAATATTTGGAAGGTCAAATATATAAAGGCACTCATTAAAATGATTTAGATAGCTCATTTATTAAATAATCTAAATGAATCAATCATCTGTCGGTACTGCTTTAAAATGTTTTAGCTCGACGAATTGTTGATTCTGATCAGCAATAAAAGTCTATAACACTCTCATTCATCTGATGTACAGACATTTGAAGCAACACCAAATTTTTGTGATGTTATTTGATAGTAAATATAGTGACCTCTAAAAGTAAATTTGGATTTGTGAGTCGTGCACGAGGTCAACATATAAAATTTTTCCCTTTCAGATTCACTAGTTTTATTAATTCAACAAGTTACTGCAATACATGTTACTATGTCTGTTATTTCTTCATGGAGTTTGATGACCCTGGTTATTGAAATGTGTCATCAATTAGATTTCCTGGAGCATTTTCTTAACTAGTAGCTACTTTTGGATGCAGGAAGCATTTGATTGCAGAGGCCAAATCGACCTTTATTTCACAGATACCTGAATCATTGAAAGAAGATCTAATCAAACGTCTCCGGTCATTTAGTCAAGAGAAGTGACATTCTTGCTAATTTTGTTTAGTCAAGTAGTAAGTAGAGAGTTTTCTGAATAAGTTTTTGACGTTCAGATATAACACAGGTTCTCTAATCCTTGCATTTCCTCTTGCTGATATTTTTGCAGTCTCTTGGCGATTGCTGGTGGAGCTTTGGTGTATAAAAATGTAATACTAATTGATGAAAGGAAAATATATTTTTGCGGAAGACAATAACTAGGGGGGTTTGTATAACCTGTCTCTACGAGCTAGTGCCAGTGGAACATGTGGGTTTGTTGCCTCTGAAAAATTTTCCCCCATTTTATCATAAATATATTGCTATAATGGTTGGAGTTGAGATCTAAGGGCAGAGTTTGATTTCTTGCCGACAAATTTTCACCAGAGCCCATAAGAGCCATAAATTTTGTACCATATATCCTTTTTTGGCAGTTTCATGTAGTGTAACACCCTTGTTGATACCGATTTTCCCTGAACTATGTGTCCAAAGAGTTCCTTGTGAAAATTATTTTAACTTTCAACTTCTTGATGTTCACCTCTTCACTATGGTCCAGTCCAGCCTTTGTGGGTAGCAGGTAAGATTTGATTTAATTGATCTGACGCTATATTTTTACTGTTCTTTCTCAAGAAATATTTGTTTGATATCTCAGCGGGACACAAATAAATACCTTGTTTGACTGTGTAGTAATGGAGCAATTGTACCATGTTGTGACTGGGTATTTTGTGTTGCCCTTGGTTCTTCTCTTGTCTGCAACAATTATTTATGAATTGAATATTTGGGAGAACTATATCCATTTTAAACGGCCAATAGCAGGGATTTGAGATTTAGATTGATGATTATTAAACTCTTCAAGTTTGTTCGTTAGAAGCTCAAACACCTAAACTTGATTCCCTAACGTCTCCCAATTTGGTTTGGTAGTAACTAGTTGATTAAGAATACTAACATTACTCTTAGTTGGATTTGAACTTATCAAATTTTGTTCTTGTTAAAGTTTAGTCTGTTTTAATATATTGTTTCATCGCTCATTGCTTGAAGTTGGGTTTAAGGCATACAAGCCGCATTAAAGCTCGAATAAATGAATTTGGTAGTTGTACTTAGAATCTGATCGAGCTTCGACCTTTCTTGGGTCATTTATTTGACGTGAAGATGGAGAGGAGCCCTCCTTTGACATTGCTGAATTATATAAAAGATCTACAATATCCTGACTATCGAGGATAGCTGAAAAATAAAGGCTGGGGAATTTCAGAATAGTGGAGATTGACATGATCAGCATGATGCAAGCATAACCTGTAATATGTGCACAACTATGAACTATCTTTGGTGAATAATTTTTTATTTCTCATTGTCACTCTAAAATAAATTTTAACTTGCCAAGTTCACCTTGAGCACAAAGTTTGGATCAAAATTAAATAAAATTTGAAAGTATGCGGAGCTTAAAAAGAACTAGTTGGAAATTCAAGACTAATTTAGTTTATAATTTACAGGGACTAAGCTATAACCTATTCTCTCATCATATCAACCATACAACAAGCTTTTAATGTTAAGAAAAACAATCATATATTATTCTTATTGATGACATTAGATTAGAACCTGTATTGTTTGTTTTCTTTGGGCTGACCTGTATGGCTTGCTTTCTTTGGGCTGACATTTTACAATTTATTAAACAATGTTATGAATTGAATAATTCTTTCATTATTCCTTCAGCAGCAGCTTCTCCTCCTTTAAGTAGCTGCACCAATAATATCTTCTACGTGGTATAGTAACTTGTATAACAAGATTTAACTATTCAATCCGTTCCAGATTATACAACACCATTTCCTCAAGACTTATTCGAAATTCACTTCGGGGTAGACAGCTTAGACTCTGAATTGCCAGATTAGCTTTCTCCTTTGCCAATTCTTGAGCTCTTTCAATTCCCCCACACTGCTTAACCAACGCAATGGCTTCCTCAAGCGAACCACTCTCATAGAATTCAGAATCAATAATTTCTCTCAGTTTCGGCTCATTCTCTAGTGCAAATATTACAGGCGCCGTCAGGTTTCCGTTCGCCAGGTCACTACCGGCTGGCTTCCCCAGTTGCTCTGATGATTGTGTAAAATCCAGTATATCGTCTACAACCTGGAAGGATAGGCCAAGATTCTTACCATATTCATACATTTGTTCGCTAACACTACTGTCCGCCCCACTGAAAATAGCTGCTCCTTTAGAACTGGCTGCAATTAGAGATGCAGTTTTGTAAAAGCTTTTGATCAGATACTCCTCTAATGTAATATCACAGTTAAAGAAACTGGATGCTTGCTTTATTTCACCACTCGCAAAATCTTTAATGACCTGCCAATCCCATGGAGAATCAAAAAATATTGTGAATTATAAAAATTTACAAGAATAGTATAACTGGACACAGATGCTGTTGCTTCAGGTCCATTTAATTTCGAAATCTGATCCTAAAAACTTTAGGATACATGAATGAATGAATGTGAAGCTGCAGAGTTACCTGGCTGATGAGCTTAATAACTTCAAGGTTTTCAAGATTTGCTAGATACCATGAAGACTGAGCAAACATGAAGTCCCCAGCCAGTACTGCAACCCTTGTGCCATACAGTTGATGAACAGTTTCCTTACCTGCAATACAGCATCAGTTAAATGAAAGGTAAGAAAACAAAAGAAGGATGCTTTTTTTAAGGCATTATTATAGATAAAGGAGTCGATGCTTATATTTCATTTGTAAGACTCCCTAACTTTCAAGTATACGTATAGCAGCAAACAAGATCATCTAAAAGTGTGTATCGTTTCAGAATTAAACGGCTCCTCATTTTTTGAGGAAAGAAATGTATGGCTCATGTTAGATCTTTTGATGATAAAAACGTTGAATTTCTAGTTGGTTTCAAAATGCCATGTGAAAACTGTGGCGCCTAAGCAACCAACATATGGAACCTGGAAGTTGCACTTTTAGGAACTACATCTACCAATGCTATTTGAGCACTTCCACAGAAAAAAAAAAAAAAGAAAAGAAAAGAAAAGAAAAAAATGCTGCTTATCTGCTAACATACGCTTGCAGTTCAGACCTTCACAGCGAATACAAAAATCAAGTGCACAGGGGTGATGGTGCTTAAAAATCATAATATCCTGGTATAAGTTTGGGAAATTCCAATGAACGTGCAATTTTTACGAAGGACTATGGGGCCACTGAAAATTTTCAAGTTGTTCTCCTGTAAAACTCAAAATACTACCTCTTCGCAGGTCACTCTCATCCAACACATCATCATGTATTAGGCTTGCAGTATGGATCATCTCAATTATTTCTGCTAAACGGCGATGCTTTGTTGTTAGATCCCTGCAACAAAGCATGATGATATGAATCTTTTATTCTATTCCATATACTTTAATTTTGGGCACATCGAAACAATACCAAATGGAACTTACTTTAATCCCATCATTTCAGCAGTGGCTCTCGACGCTAGGAATACCAAAGCCGGACGCATCCTCTTCCCACCAGCACCAAATATTTGCTCAGCTGCAGATTCTAAAACTGGGTTTTCTGCACCAACAATCTGCCAGAGTACCCTAATCAGATATGTTAAAAAATGTTTAATAAGCATTACAAACTACTGATTTTTCCATAAATGGTGCTTTATGTAGCTATATTGAAGTTTTCTGTGGAAGGGAAATAAGCGGACAAGAAAATATGTTTATGAAATTAGAATAGAAAAAGCTTCATTCTTTCGTTCAACTATGAAGTGCATGCAAGATCATTCCTCAAGTATTAAGCACAAATACCCAGTATTCATTGGAAGGAAACTTTTGGAGCTTATTTTGGTGATAAGCAAATGTTATTATGAAACGCAAGGCAACAGCAAAGTATGAATATTTTGCAATAGCATTCTTCCATATACTTCTACGAGTTCACTAATTCACTTCTACATAGACTTACAGAGTAATTACCTGGACTCCAATATCTCAAATTACATAGGACAGCATAGTTTGACAACATCAATTGAGCTGAGATAAATATACCACTACTTTCACATTCTAAGACATCAGATCTATCAAAAATCATAATAAGAACCAAAGTGGCCTCATAAAGAAACAGCATCCACTCACATAATAGTAGGTGAGAATTGGTTTCTAGCAATTGTTTGAGTGACAAAAGATAATGCTATTTCTTTTACGCTATTACATTTGATACTGTAATAAGTAATTTATGACAAGGAATACCGTGCTAGTTCTAGAACAATACCTGCAGATTCCTAGAAGTGAATTTGGCAATAAAAGGAAGTTTCATCAAGACCAAACTACACAAAAATTATTTAGAACTTCCCATTAATTTCTCCGCAAAGTAGCATCACAGCCTGTAATTCCTACTCCCCATTCAACTAAACTTCCTCTAGTTGTTGGATTTGGATAAGATGACCCGTAATAATAGTAACCTTAGCAATCCATCTTAGCTTGTTCATAATCTGAGATTTACTTTCCCCAAACAATGGAAAATCAGAATGCCCTTTGTTCCATCAGCAAGATCTTGACCCATACTAGATCCAGAAAGAGACAATCATGGATAAAAATAGTAGTCGTACAAGTCTTAAATTCTCCATAACAGTTAAATTATTGTTAGGAAAATAACAACACAACTTATCACCTCTGCTGATAGGAATTCAATTCAACCACCACATGCAAATATTAAAAACATCTCACGTACCATTTCAACAAAAGCAATAATTTTTGGTGACATGAAACACCATATTATACAAGGAAGGACACAACCATAAAACAGCGCACTCACCGATCGGAGGTTGTTATTAAGAGTCTGGAGATCATCAGCAACCACTTCAAACAAATTTTTCAATGAAATTGGACCTCTTGATTCCTTCAAACCCACAAGTTTTACTCGACTTTGAGTTACTCCTGTAGCTGTATTAGTCCCACAAACAAACAAATAAGATTTACGATTATCTCAATGCTGAATCAATAATATGCATAACCAAATCAAGTTGCTGTTGTTGCTTACTTAAAATTAAACCTCTGCTACTACTAGCTAAAGCAACTAAGGGAAAGCAAGAAAAAGTATTTAAGTACCATTAGGCAAAGTGCTAGGAGTCTTTGTTGAGGAAACTCTGCGGGAAAAATCTCGGCGGCAGCAGAGCAATCTTCGAGGCCAAGTCCTAGAAACAGAGTTCACATAGTTCCTTACTGAATACCTGTTAATTGAAGCATTGGAGGAACACCCACAACCCGCCAAATCAACCAGAGTTCTTCCAAGATCAAGACTTTGGCATGTCATTGACATCATTTCTCAAATATGAAGCTTAAAATCAAGTACCCAGATTCCAACTTCAATTTAATTTACCATAACCGGGAAAAAGAGGGGGAAATGAGAAGAAGAAAGAAAGCAATCAAAATATGCCAAATGGGGTGTTTAGGAATGAAGCTGCAAAATTAGTCTTATAAATAGCGAGCACAGTGGAAGAGTTGCATTGAGTGGATCAAAGAAGACCACATGGACTGTTCTGTCTTTCTGTTTTCTTATCAGTTGGTTGGAGAGGCTGTGGAGAGAAGAGAGGCTAATTTTGTTTTTGGACATTTCAAATCAATTTTTCTTTTTTACGGTTTTCCCGAATTTCAAAAAATTAAAAATAATTCTATTAGAATAAAAGAAATAAGCATACAACTTTCATCCATGATTATAAATTAATTGATGATTTGGAACAATAAGAGAGAGAAAATGAAGAAAACATTGCGCAAGATTATGAAATTCCTTCAAAAAAAACCAAACGTATAGTTATTTGTTGGTTTTTGGGCTTGGATAGTGGTCTCCAATAAAAGTTGGTTTTTTTTCCATAAATATAAGATCACAAATCAATTTTAATAAATCATAATTTTTAAAATTTAACGCAAATTTAATAATTTAAAATATTTTATATCTAATTTATAGTATATAGTTAAATTCTGTAAATCCATTAAAATTAATTTCATATCTTAAATTAGAGGAACTAAATATAAAATTTGGAAAAAAAAAGAGCATCTTGATTGGAATCATGCAGCATTAGCAATTTTTTATAATAGTTAACGAACCGCTCACTCTCCCATTTGTCGGTCTATATCAAAATTCTTCAGTAATTAGCGGTTAGTAATTACACTTATAAATGGGGATTATCAAAACCACAAAGTTTTTTGCTTCTTACTTAAAACCTAGTTTTAGATCTTTCTTCTTAACCATATAGTTCCATGTAACACTACTACACTAGGGTTGTGCAAATCTACTCATGGCTTAGTTCAACCAATCGATTCTAAATCCAGTTCGATTACCTATTTTGATTTTTTAGAAAAATTGAAATTTTTTTTTATCGCTATAGAATAAAAAAATTATTTCTAAAAAAAAAAATTCTTATTTAAAATAAAAGTAAATTAGAAAAATGCCTGTTTCAAATTCAATTCTAAGTATGTTATAGTTAAGAGCCAAAATCATGTCCATATTTAACAAAAAAAAAAAATATTAATTTCGGATCAATTTTTTAAAATTGGTTCTGCTATCATTTCAGTCTGAAGCCCCTATGTACAAAGAATCATCAATATTTTCATTATTGGTAGATAGCCACTAGGAATCCGTTTCAGGAAAAAAACAAACTAAACAAATAAATATATCAATTTGAAACTCTTAACGTGAACATTTAAAAACTGATTAAGAATATGTGGTGTGAAAAATTACACTTTGATCCTAGTTGCTGAAGGCAAAAGATAAAAAAAATTATGGTTTGGTCTTTAGTATTTAAAGATAACATATTTTTTAAATAAAAAAAATATAAGAGTATAATATTTAAAAAAAAATAAAAGATTTAAGAGAATATTTTAAAACACAAAATGAGAAGAGCTAAAAAAAGATTTTATAAGCATGGAACCATTATCATGCATGGTTGAATATTGTAATTCATAAATATATTTTTAATGTCATAAAAATTTAAAGAATATATTAACTTAAAAAATAATCATTTGTGAAAATCAATTTACTCAAATTATTTTGATTAAACTGAAGATCCTAGTTTATTCAAATTCGTGTATTCTCATTATTCGGTACATGTAATTTAGCAATAAAAAATTAATTCCGAAATAAATTAATTCCAAAAAAGGTCTGTTAAAGTTAATAAAGTAAGTTCAGAAATGCATAATCTACCTCATATGGTATTGGAATGAATGAAGATGAGAGTTCAGAATATGATGATAGCAGTGATAAGGATTACACTTTCACTAATAATGAGACTCATGAAATAGATACTGAGTTTGCAACAACTTTTAATTGAAGAGAGAAGTTAATGGAGTAGCTACAAATACAATCAAATCCTAACGTGATGGAGAGTATAATACATAAGAATTAGGGCATTACACCATCCAAGTGGCAATTAGGAGTGAAGTATGGACATTGGTTGATGATTCTTTCGAGGACAGCTACAACCATCTCTTTAGATACATTGAGGTAGTTAGGAAGTACAATCCTGGCTCCATTACTAACTTCTAGTCAGAGCCAAGATAGAACTTTCAAGAGACTATTTATGTGCTACAAGGCATTAAAGAATAGGTTGGTAATAGGCTCTAGGCCATTTATTGGACTTGATGGGTGCCATCTCAGAGGTCTACTCAGTGGAATTTTTTTATGTACAATTTCAGTTGATGGAAATAAGGGGGTTTTGCCAATTGCATGGGCTATTGTGGAGGTTGAGAACACAGAAACCAGGAATTTTTTCATGGAATGCTTGAACCAATGCATTGAAGATGATCAAAATGGAAAGCTTTACATCTTCTTCATGTCAGATAGGCAGAAGGTAATTCCCTTTATTATATTTATATGTCTTTTAAAGTATTTTATTTAATTTTAATCCTAGGAATCATACACTTTTTATTTTTTGTTATATTACTTTGTTAATAATGTTTGTTTGTTGCTGTGGTCAACTATTTTCCAACTGCTAATCATAGACATTGTGTTAGGCATATATTTGTTAACCTCAAGAAGCATTTTCCTGGTTTGAAAATAGAAGATCAATTTTAGAATTTAGTTAAGTCAGCTTTTGAGTCTGAGTTCATAGAGCATGGTAAGGAAGTGAGGAAGTTACTTGATGAGAGGGCACTCCAATGGCTGATGGCCATCCCATTAGGATAATGGGTGTAATGCCTTGATTTTAGCGGTCATAGTATTTTAATTATTCAGGCAAGCATCCAGAGTTTAGTGACCAAAATAATTTTAATTTCTTATATAAAGATCGTAATTAGAAATCAATTATACACTTAAAAATAATGTGGAATAGTATAACATAAGTTTAGTTAGAAACAATATGTAAATTAGAATATCAATAATTTTGTACGAGTTTGATATTAAATTATTTTATCCAATTAATTAGAGTCTAATTATTATTATTAGACTACTATTATTTATTAGGACTCGATTGAAAGAAAATAATGTCAAAATAAATAAAAGGGACTTAATTGAATAAAAATAAAACTTGGAACACTAAATTGTAATTGTACAAATTTATTAAAAAAAGAAAGAAACGGTAGATAGATATACATGTAAAATTTAAAGTGATTATTTGAGTATTTGCCGCGTTTTGCTAATCCTCAGAAATAGCAAATGAATTGCAAAGAAAAGGAGTAGAATAGGAAAGAAAGAAAAGAAGCAGTGAGGGTTAAAGAGAGATTTTTTTTTTGATAATAAATTAGTTAGAATTCACTATAAAAATATATGTAAATTAGAATTGACGTTTAATAAAACTGTTTAGTTAAATTGATTAATTACTATATAATGATAATTAGATTAATGATGAATTACTCCATTCCATTTTTTATTTTAAAAAATATTATGCAAATTTCTATTTTTATCTATAAAATAAAATTGTTACTTACATAAATTTGTTTAGTAATTAAATTAATTTTTATTTTATATTTAAATTTATTTTATAATTGTATGGTATAATTATTTTTTAATATAAATAAGGAGAGAATAAGAATATACAAGAATTGTCCACAATGAGATTGTTTTTCTGGAACAAATAATTGAATAAAATATGACAGATGAACAATAGTGACAATTCATTTGTTGTGAATTTATTTTCATAAATAATAAACACTACACATAAAGTTCTTTTATTTATTTTACGTAGAGAAGTTATTTTTTATAAATTTATAAAAAATAAACAATACACATGTTTATGAATATAAATGAGCTGAGTCATTTGTGAGTTTATTGAAGTTTAATTTGATTAAAGTTTGTTTAAAAATTAAATGAGTATATTCGATAACTAAACAAGTCTTCAAATCAAGATTTTAAACATATCAAGTTCGTTTACTTTTATGTTTTCCTAATATATATATTAAATCAATATTTTTATGAGTAATTAATTCTAAATTTGGTGAGATACTTATTTTATGAGTAAGTAATTGATTTTTAATTAAGAGTAAGTTTTATAATTTATTATATTTTAAAATAATTGTTATATTAGTAAGAACTATTAAATAAAAAATGCTGTACCTACATCCATAATACATAATATAAAAATTCATGTTAACTTTTTTTTTTCTAGTACCTGCTTTTTTAGGGCTGATATAAGATATAAAAAATTTACTAACTAATTATATTGCTCAAAATATGAAAAACAAGAGAAATTTTGGATTGAAATTTTTAATAGAGTTAGCACTATTTTTAGCTTAAGTCATTAGCTTGCACTGTATAACTTTCAAAAATAAGAGAAGTCTAAAATTTTGAATTATAAATATACATATAAATTTTTTTTTTTAATTTCTTAAATGATTTAAATTTTAGTAAAATGAACTTATCTATTATTAAATGATAAAAATAAAAGAATTAAGAATTATTCTAAGTTTTTATAAAACATTAAAAACTAAATGTTTATTTAATTCTAATTTTGTTAGCATTACTCAAATATAAAATTGTCTCTAGAATGACAATCTTATTCTGAAACAAATGAAAAGACAAATAAAACTCTTATCCTATAAGTAATTATCTTCTATTATTATTATTAATGAAAATCGAATAGGAAAACATAATAATTATCTTTAAAATGAGACTATTTTTTTAGATAAACAATTAAATAAGACTAATTATCCAGGAAAGAATAATTAAGTATTGAATTGAATTTAATTAATTTGTGTAGAAATATATTTTAATATTTCGGATAATTATAAAAATAAAAATTAAATAAATATAACATTAGAAATACATTTGGCTCCATACTATAAAAAATATAGAGGAAATTTTCAGACAATAATTTTATTAAGAGAATAAAATATTGGATAGTTAAATTATAGAAAATGAATAAAAGATGTGTACATGACACAACCTGAAGGTTTTGTAAATTCTGAAAATTATGAAAAGGTTTGCAAACTTCAAAGATTCTTTTATGGATTGAAGCAAGCATTTTGGAGCTGGAATTTTCGTTTTGATGAAACGGTTAAGAATTTTTTATTTATCAAGAATGAAGTTGAACCTTGTGTTTACAAGATGGTTAATTGGAGTGCAGTTGTGTTCTTAGTTCTGTATGTGAATGACATATTGCTCATTGGAAATGATATCCCTACCTTGCAAAAGGTTAAGACTTGGTTAATGAATTCTTTCTCAATGAAGGACTTAGGTGAGACTGCCTATATCCTTGGAGTTAAGATCTATAGAGATAGATCCAAGATGATAATAGGTTTGAGTTAAAGTACATACATAGACAAAGTGTTGAAGAGGTTCAAAATGTAAGATTCCAAGAAAGGATTCTTACCTATGCTCATGGTATTCATCTCTGTAAGAATCAATGTCCTGTAACATCTCATGAGTGAGAACGAATGAATAGAATCATTTATGCTTCTGTTATAGGCTCTATCATGTATGCCATATTATGAATTAGACCAGATGTTTCATATCCATTAAGCGCAACAAGTAGATATTAAACTAATCCTGGTGAAGATCATTGGATAGCTGTCAAGAATATTCTTAAGTACCTTAAGAGGACTAAAAATGCATTCTTGGTTTATGGAAGTTTTGGATGACGAATTAGTTTTTTACAACATATGACTATGATAGCTAATGCCTACAAAATCCAAACTGAAATTTTTGATAAAACTATAGCTGAATTTGTAATTGTTGGATTTACTGATCAATTAAAAGGATGGTGGGATTATCATCTTACTGAACAATAAGACTTAGATATATTAAATGCAATAAAAAACTTTTGAATCAAGAGAAGCAATATTAGATGAATATGGCAACCCTATCCAGAATATCATATCAACATTAATCTTAACTACATCACTACACTTTATAGGAGATCCTATACACCTAAAAGATAAAAATGCTGAATAATAATTTTAGTTGTAAAAAATTAAGTGATTTTCAATTTTGTAAAACGATATTTTTAACTCGTGTAATGCTTAGGGAATATTCAAATCAATCCTTTTGGGAAAAAAAATTTTAGTAGGACTTTCTTTCTTTTTAGGAGAAAATGTTAGGAGTAGTATAAAACAAGAATACGGAAATCTAATACTTTAGGAATTGTTAACTTATGGTCAGTTGATTAGCATAATTGAAAAAGAAGGTCTAAAAATTTGTCAAAAATATAAAACTTTTATCCTTAAAATATGAAATGAATAAAACTAAAAAAGAACTAGGATTCTTTTGTGAACAACTTGATTATAATATAGCTAATAAATATAAAGACTGCAAAAGGCTATGTTCACCAAAACCAAATTATAAAAAACCATACAAAAGATATCATAAAAAACATTATAAACTAAAAGAAAGTAAAGATGACTTCTATAAAAGAAAAAAGTCTCAAAATAAAAAAAAAAAAACTTTAATAAAAACCAAAAGACTCATTCAAATTTTAAAAATTTAATGTGCTATAATTGTAGCAAAAAAGGTCATGTCTCTAAATTTTGCAAATTCAATAAAAAAATTAAATGAATTAAATTTAGATAATGAGATAATAAATAAATACAAGAATTATATATATTAACAGATTCTGAAATTAGTTCATAGAAAGAATTTCAAATAGATGAGTTACAAGATGATTCTTTATCAGATACCAAAACCATAAATGTTTTAACGAAAGAACACGAGTCTTTGTTGGAATTAATAAAACATATAGAAGATAATAAAACTAAAGAAACATTCCTAAAAAAATTATTAGAAAATTTTGAAGAAAAACCTAAACAAAAAATATTGCCAAGCACATCTAAACAAATATATGATATAACTACTATACTAAATAAGAACAAACAAGTTACTAGTAAACCAAACATAAATGATTTACAAAAGGAAATGAAGGAAATAAAAAATGAAATAAGACTATTAAAAATAAAACAGAATACTGACTTTGAATTATTGATAAATTTGATAGAAGAAAAAATAAAAATATTAACTTAGAAGACTATTCTGAAGAAGAAAAAGAGTATGATGATAATAAAATAAATACAATTGTCAAAACATATGATGAAAATTTTATATTTTTACTACAAGAAATAACCTCTAGAAAATATTAATCTTGGTAAAGTTAAAATTTTCTGAAACTTATTTCATTTAATATATAACATTATTTGATATTAGGGCAGACTTAAATTGTTTGGAACCAAGTTTAATTGCTAAAAAGTTTTGGAGACAAACTAATGAAAAATTATCAACTGCAAATCAATCCAGTTTAAAAATTTTGAGGAAACAGAAGGATCAATAATAAATAAAAATTTTGAACTAAAAATAGTCTTTATTTTATCTAAACAAATTAATCATATAGTCATACTAGGGACATTATTTATAAATCTCATAACCTCAGTAAAAGATGATAAAATTGAATTCAAAATAAATACAAAATAAAGTTAATTTTCCATTTCTAGAAAATCCCAAACAAAAAAATTTAAATTTAATTAAAAAACATTCTATCCAACAGATTAATGCATTAATCAGATAAAAAACTGAAACTTTAAAAAATTTAAAAAATAGTTTCCAACTAAAACACATAAATGACCAGTTAAATTTTATATAAAACAAGATCTACCTAATGTTTTTTGGAATAGAAAATAACATCTAATTGACCTTCCTTATGAAGAAAGATTTGATGAAAAAATCATTACTACGGCCTATCCAAATGAGCCTAGAGAAAAAGAAAAAAGAGTCATCTTTAGCACTATCAGACTCTCCTCTGAGTAAGGCAGAAAGAGCCTTATTCCTTCAATTAAAAAAAAGAGAGTAAAAATCCGAAAAAAATTCTGTCAGTAGAAAAAGACACAAAACTACAGTACAGTTTTGTCAGTGACAAAGCATGTGAAGTTACAGTAAAAAGAAACTGACAAGTTACTATTTGCTACAATAAATTTCAGAATGAATAGTATTTTACTACAATAAAACATGTGAAGCTACATGGATAAATAATAGAGCTACAGGAAAAATCTGCCTATAAAAGGAAGAAGGCAATCCCCCTAGAGAACACTCTCTACACCTTCTCTCTCTTTGAATTCTCTCTTTATTCTGTAAAATACTTTTTTAGATTTTGATGTTTGTTACAATTTGACTTGTTTAAGAATTTTTTGCAAGTCTTTTAAAATCTCTTTTTAATTTTCAATTAATTGTTTGTTTGTACTTTAATTTTAGTATGTAATTTAAATTTGTTAATAAAATCCACTTTTATAAACCTTTATATATATATATATATATATTATTTTAAAATTATCCATTACCCATTAATTTTTTTAGAAGGCGTTATTTTTATTTTTTAATTAAATATAATTTTTAATTTTTTTTCTAAGAAAATAAATATAATTTAAAAGTGAATCTAAATGGAAAAACACTAATTAGTTAAAGAAGATTAAAAAATAATTTAATTCAAAATAAATTAAGTCTATAGAATCTAAAAATAAATATCTTCTAAAAAAACCTAAAAATAAATAAGAAAGAGACAATTTAATTAAATAAAAAATTTATCTTATATATATATATATATATAGTTGTTGAAACTTGAATCTATTATTATTGTCGGATTCTCTGAAACCGGCACATGATATGGACCAAACAGTGCGACATGTATTTACTGCGTCCGTCTCTCAAAGTCGGTAGCTTTTTTGAGTGATTGCTGAGAAAACTGTGTTGCCATTTGGTGCAGTGAACATGCTTGCTAAAATTCATTCTTCTCTTCTGCGCTCTGCAACCTTCAATTCCAATCCTGCAACTGGAATTTGTTTTCAAACAAAGCCTCCTCCTCATACTTACCCATTTCACCGAGTCCATTCTTTCTTCTTCTTACCCTTATCCTTATCCCCTTTTCAGAGGGACAGCGTAAATCCCCATTTCTGTTTGAAAGCTTCTTCTTCTTCGTCTTCTCCAGGTATATTTTCTTATTCTGGTAACAACTATGGCTCTGTTTTTGAACAATGTAGTGGAAGTTTGTGCACTTCAATTGAATTGTGAAATGGTGATAGCAAAATGAAAAATTGGGGGTTTTTTTTTTTTTTTTTGTTATTGAATTAGTTACAGTTTTTTTCATTGGATTCAGTTGGAAGTTCAGAGTATACGGAGGAATCCTCAACCAGTGTGAAATTTCAGACTTCCATAAGTTTACCAGGCTGTTCAACTCCATTATCTCTACTTGGAACAGGTGAGTTACTTCATTATCATTGAACTTCTGTGTCAGAAAGGAAGTATCTACAGATTTACCTTGTCCTGTAAATGCACCTACTGCTTAACTATTATTGCTAAAGTGTAATCTATTTCATTACCGAAAATTTGTTCTTCAGATGGAAATTGTTTTCCCTGTCAATAAAAGGGAACATGATTCAAATTTTAGTTAGATTGCTTTTGTCTTTGACAAAGTTCTCAACAAGCAAAATGTTGACTGGATATATATATATTCGAGCTCCTGACCTCGGGTGAGGAAGGTGCATTCCTCTAACCATTTGAACCAGAGTACTTTTGCAAATGTTGACTAATAATTCTCTAATGGTTATGCAAATCGGTATGTAATTTAAAGAGTACTTTAATTGTAATTAATCTTAGAATTTAAGATAATTTAAAGAGTACTTTTGCAAATGTTGACTAATAATTCTCTAATGGTTATGCAAATCGGTATGTAATTTAAAGAGTACTTTAATTGTAATAAATCTTAGAATTTAAGATAATACTTTTTTCTGTTTTGGGACCTCATAAGTATTAGTCATTAGTTATTTGAATTAATAAATTTCGTGATCTGAAATAATTTTCAGGGTACAGAGAGAAGGGTTTTGCTATCATTTGTGTGAAAGTGTATGCTGCAGGACTCTATGTTAATCCATCCATCTTAAGTGCATTGGATACTTGGAAACAGCAATCAAGTGCTGAGATCCAGAAGAATGCAGCTATTTTTCGCTCAATATTTCAAGGTAACAAAATGTCATTCTCATGTTTAATGGTATAGAAAGACAAGAGTGGATAATTTTGCTAATGCAATTTTGTTTGGGTCTATAGCTGCTTTGGAAAAATGTCTACAGATTGTACTGGTGAGAGATGTTGATGGTAAAACTTTTTGGGATGCTTTGGATGAAGCAATATCCCCAAGAATCAAAGCTCCCACTCCAGCTGATGAATCTGCTTTGTCCACATTTCGTAGTGTTTTTCAAGGTCGGCCTCTTAAGAAAGGGACATTCATATTTTTAACATGGTTGGATTCCTCAAAGATGCTTGTAAGTTTAAATTTGATGGACACTGCAAATACACAATTTTGTTTTTAATCTGTTATAATTGGGATTAAGGTCTTAGTTGCTGTTGCTGTTGTCTTTTGTCATTGCCAAATTTAGTGAAAGGTGTAAATCTAACAATTCAAAAGAAGGAACATAGAAAGTTAGCATAAAGGTGTAAGTTGGACTTTCGGAAGATATATGCTGGAGTCATAGGTAACAAATGCAGTGGCACCAATTTATGTTTCTAATTCCTATATGAACTGCACATTTATAAGAGTCACCAGCTTTGAGTTATAGTATTAGAGTTGGTTCTATCTAAAAATTTAAGGGAAAATTTTGTAAGAAAAAGATTTGTTACACTTTGAGAAGTCCATCTTACACTTTTTAACTCTCTTTCTGAATTACATGTTTACCTTATATTTTTTAATTTTACACCTTTCACTAAAATTGCAAGTTATCATTTTCTCCAAAAAAAAAAAAAAAAGAAAAAAAGAAAATATTGCTAGTTATCTGTTGTCATTGCTTCCTTCTGCTTACTTATTCAGGCGGGTGTTTTAATTTACAAGTTTTCAGGTTAGTGTCTCTTCAGATGGGATACCATCTCTTGTGGATGCTACAATAGAATCAGCTAACGTCACTTCTGCCCTTTTCGATGTATTTTTTGGGGATCCTCCGGTTTCTCCTTCACTTAAAGCTTCAGTGGCCAATGGGCTGGCAACAATCCTTCAGTGAACCTCATGACTTGGTTTTATCTTATGTCCTAGTTGCCTTAAGTTTCTTGAAGCTTATATTCATTCCTGTATTCAAATGTAGCACATTTTGCCTGCATTCATTATATGCAAAATTAGCGATAGGTCTCACTCGTGTTTTTTTCAATATAGGAGGTCAGGTTTCAATTAATCCTCTTTTAAATGTTTGGTGTAGACCAAAATAAAAGAATGAGAAGTAATTCTGCAGAAAGAAAAACAAAATGTCTATGAACATGAATTAAAAGAATTTATGAAATATCATCTATAGTGTTCTCTGATTTGGCTTGCTCAAGCATCTTGACAATCTCAGCCATTGTAGGTCTTACAGAGGGCTCTGGGTCAAGGCACATAAATGCAATTCTGAAGGCATTGTTAATCTCATCGCTAGGGCAGCACTTTAGGCTATTATCAAGTACATACTCTTCTCTTTGGTCTTCAACAACTTCCTTCACCTGTTTCAGGTTTCAATGTTAGCACAATAGTGTGAAATATCCATCATTCAACTTTTTCACTGTAATTAAGGTGTGTCTAGCACTGTTATTGTTTTTTTTTTCCTAGTATATTGTACTGCAAAAGTTAAAAAGAGTTAAGTATGTTTCCCTATCAAATGTAGATGTCATTTCTGCACTGATTCTAGAGTAGGTGATGCAAACTTTCTCCGAACAATGCCTATAATAATCATATTATATGAATATATGAAAGATTGGTAATGCCATTGGAAGTAGTAGATCACGAGTCAAAATTAGAACATTGTGTGGACTCAATAGATGTAACTTGTTTTTCTTCAAAAAAAAAAAAAAAAATGATGTAACTTGTTTATAATAGCTTTTGAGTTGGTCTAAAGTCTAAACTGAGTTTGAGTCCAAAATCTGTTCTGGGCATGTAATCAGCCCTAACACGAGTAGCTACATCTATTATACCCAGCAAGATTACTCCTAATTGTGGTCCAAAATGGCCCATCAACCATGTGGAAACTCTATAATTCAAACATAGAAAATGCCAAAGTAGTTCTCACCCAGGTCACAAGCTTGGTTCCTTCCTCAAAGAATGCATCATCTGTGGGTTTCTTTCCGGTTAAAAGCTCTAGCAAAACAACTCCAAAGCTGTAAACATCCCCTTTTGCCGTGGCCTTTCCCGTGTCGAAGTACTCTGCAGAAAAGAGAATAATATAATATTACCATTTTAGCTAAGGAATGACCATAATGTATATACATATTTATATGGTGCTACCGGGGGCCAAATATCCGAAAGTTCCAGCAGGAAATGTTGAAACATGAGTCTTGTCAGGTTCCATTAATGTCGCCAAACCAAAATCAGATACTCGAGCTTCCATATTGTGATCGAGCAATATATTACTGGATTTGATATCCCTATGGATGATGTGAGGGATGCAATCATGATGCAGGTATGAAATTCCTCTTGCAGCTCCTAGTGCTATTTTATATCTGCTTTGCCAATCCAAATCCTTCTTCTCTGTTGATCTACCTGTGTCAAGTCTTAAACATAGTATCTTAAAATTTATCTGGGATCAAATTACTATAAGATATGAGATGGTTGAAGTGGCAATACCATGGAGAAGTGAATCTAAGCTTCCATTAGGCATAAACTCATAAATCAGAAGATTGAAGTGAGAAGTAGAGTAATATCCATGAAGAGTGACAACATTTCTATGCTTAATATCAGCCATAGCTTCTACTTCTCTAAGAAAACCTTTCTCTCTCTCGGGAGTTCCTCTGTTTAGTCTTTTGACAGCAAAAGCCATGCTTTGATTAATGCTTATTTTATAAACAGTTCCATAGCCTCCAGAGCCAATTATGTCCTTAGTCCTTAACTTTAATGTCTTCTTCCTCAACATATCACATGTTATGGGCTGCATCATTGCAGACTTGAACATCACCATTTTCCCTCCTGTGAATTCCCTCATTTTAATTCTAACCCAAGAAGAAAAAAGAAAAGAAAAGAAAATATACTAGTTTAGTTTAATTTTACCTGAGAAGCCATCTTCATACATCAGATGCTTTCTTTTCCATCTCTTATAGAGAAGAATTGAAATAGTGATTTTGGATATAATGAAAGCAATGCAGCAAATTGTAATGGAGATTGCTAAAAGCTCAGCTTTTTCCATTTTCTTTTCTCCTCTACTGGAAGTGAAACCACCCAAAAACAACTTTACTACTTCCTTTTTCAAAATCAAACTTGAAACGTGTCTGTAATTATTGCTATTAAGAGCCGACATAAGTTCCTTGCAAGTCACAAAAATTCAACTCCATGGTTTGGTTTGGTTTTCTTCAATTTTTTATTTTTGTTTAAATTTAAAAATATTTACATCCATTTTAATTTTATAAAGAAATTATTTTTTACAGAAAAATATACTTTATTTGATAGTGTATTGAATTGCTTTTTTTTTTTTTTAAATAGAGCATCTTATGGCAAAATAAATAAATAAAATAAACTAAAATTAGTTAGAGCATCTCTATTACTATTGTAAATGTTATTAATGTAATTGCCACAGACGTGAATAAATAAAAATAGTTTTTAAAACTATGTTCAATAATGTTCTTCTCTATTTAATTAGTCAAATTGACTTTACTATTTATTTCTTTTTCTTGTTAGAATATATAATTTTACTAATAGATTAGATAAAAGTATAAGATATTTAGTAGGGGTAGTCCTTATTTGAATACCAAATTGGTGCTAGCAGTACCGATAACAATAATTGAACTTAATATTTTACAAAATGATAAATTAGATCATACTCTTATACATTATTCTTTAATAAAGAGTTAGACAATGGTTATGGTTATATATTAATAGCAATTATTTATTGATTGACTTTATTAATAATTAACTTGTGAAAATAAAAAAAGAAAACTAGAAGGAATGACAATTCAAAATTAGTGCGTTGGAGAGATTTTTAAATTAAACGTCTGCACTGTACTCATATTAATTTTCACATTTTTTTATTTTATTTTACACATTCACTATAATTTTAAAAGTTTTAGATGCTCTTAGACGGTTAAAGTAACATAAAACAAGGTTAATGAATTGAACAAAACTGATTTCTTGTCGTAAAATTCAGCTTTTTTGAAAATAGGGTTAATTATTATTTATATATTCCTGAGGTTTTGCATAATATGCTTTGGGGTCTCTCTATTTTGAAAATTGTATTATCGGGTCCCTCAGGTTTAAAAAATTATACTATCAGGTCATTCCATCCAGAAACGGCGTTAGTCAATTGAAAAAGTCAACGATTTTGATTAGAATTTTTCAAAATAACAAAACTACCCTTTAATTTATTTGAAATGGTTTATTTGAATCAGACCATATTAATTAAACTCAATTTTTAAATCAAATCCGAAGAAAAATACAGAAAGGAAGAAACCAAATGAAAGAAACGAAATCAGGAACGAAGGTGTTAGGGTTCTCGTTGGATTCGAAACAGAAGAGAGAAAGGAAGAGAGAAGAGAAAGGCTAATCCCTCGACAGCCTTTGAGGGATGGCAAAAGCTGATGGAGACAAAAGACGGAAAGTGGAGCCTGAAGGGAAAGAGGGCTTCTGGGGAGTTTTGGAGCAGAAACAGGTTTTGGAAGATTTAGGTAGAGGGAGCTTCCTTCGAGGAGAAAAATGGGAGAGAGGGCTTCTGGGGAGAGAGAATCAATTAGAGAGAAAATTTTGTAAGTTCTAAAATTTCTAGGGTTCTTCGATTTGTAATTTGGGAAAATTGGGAATTTTTGTTTGAAATTGGGGTTTTTCCCTTCCTGTTTCAAAATCAATTCGAAACCAGGAAGATGATTAGGTTTTTTTGTATAGTTTTCTGTTATTTCCTGGGAGGACTATAGAAAAACAGTCTGTTTTGTAAAGAACAACTAGATTTGGTATAATCTGGGAGCCAGATTGAGTTCTATTTATGTGTTGCTTGAATGATTGTTGATTTATATTTTGTTACTGGCCAATATGTTCTTTTGCATAGTTAGGGTTAAACTTCATGTTATTGCTGCCTTGAATGTGATACTGTTCATGCCTTAGTTCTACTTCTTATGTCTCATTTTCGGTTTCCCAGTTCCTACAAATATTTTCAATTTTTTTAGTTTTCTCTTAGAAATCGAAACATAGAATTAGGATTTAAATCAAAAACCTGAAGAAGTGAAAGGTGTTGATTTTTTTTTTTTTTTTTTTTTTTTGAGACTGTGATGAGGAAAAGAAAAATTATTGTTAAGAATGAGTAAGGAGGAAGAAGAAATGGTTTGATTTAAAAATTGGGTTTAATTAGCATGGTCAGATTCAAATAAATCATGGTCCGATTCAAATAAACCAAAGGTTAGTTTTTTCATTTTGAAAAATTTTAATCAAAATCGTTGACTTTTTTAAATGACGAACGCCGTTTCTAGACAGAAAGACTTGATAGTATAATTTTTTAAACCTGAGAGACCCGATGATACAATTTCCAAAATAGAGAAACCCTAGAGCATATTATGCAAAACCTCAGCCACTTATAAATAATTATCCCTTGAAAATAATTAGAATTCATTTGTAAAATAAAATTAATTTTGATTTTCTCTCTCCCTCTCTCTATATATATAATGTTATTTATTTATAAGCAAAGAGAAATATGTATCCAAATTAATCTATCTGCAGAAATGTTGCATGCTCTAACAAGAGAATGAGCAATGCAATTTGCAGTACGACGTACAAAGCAAAGATTGACACCTTTCAAATTCAAAAGAAGACTTGCAATCAGAAATTAATAATCTCAATTCTGAGTCATCCCAATAATTAGAATCAGCAATAACACCAACACAAGGTTGGGCATCTGACTACATAATTACAAAAGACCACCCTTCCAACTTAGCCCAACTAAGAGTCTCATGAATAGCCATAACTTCAATCTCCCTAGGCTCGAAACTACCAAGTAAAGTAACTTGAAGAGTTGCTACAAAATGACCAAATTTATTCCGCACCACACAACCCAAACCAACATGACCATCACTAAAACTAGCACCATCCACATTAATTTTCAAGGAACCCAACCTATTCCAAATAGCCAAAGTTGAACCAGCTCTCGATATCACAACATCATCCTTAACATGAGCCAACACCCAATCCCAATGAAAATTTTCCTCTTGCCTAACCACTTGACCAGCCGACATCCGCCAATTCTTCCCCACAATTGAATTCCAAGCCTCCTAAATAGACCACAACACCATAAAAAAACCTGCAAATCCAAATCAGAAAGATGACCAAAATGCATGCAAAACCATTCCAAAAATCGATCAGCACTATAAGTCTGATAGCCCACTTTAGAAGCCATCCAACATGCCTTAGCAAATGAACCTGAAACAAAAAGATAAAGATCATTTTCTTCCTCCCTTCGGCAAAAATAATAAAGCTCATCCACAGGAACATTGCGACGTTGTAATAACATAACCTATGGAAACACATTAGATGCTAACAGTTAAGCAAAATTAATACATTTTGGAGGAATACGAAGCTTCCAAAGTTTATTCCACATACCTGTTAACAATCCTTGCCTATCATTATGATAAATTTGTGTTAAATGCCTATATGCACTTTTAATCGAAAATAAAAATCCTTCTTATCAAACCTTGAAAACCAGCTATCATTAGACACATTTATGCTCAAAGGAATAAATAAAATAGCAGACTTATCAACAGGTGAAAACAAACTTTCAATCAACTCACGATTCCAAGCATTATTCACAATTAAATCTAACACAATATTCACAAGAGAATTCAATGGTATAGGACTAACAACCTGCATAGTTTCAATCGAAGGCAACCAATAACCATCCTAAATAGAGAATGAAATACCATTTCCCAATACAAGTACAAACACCATCTCTAATCGACCCTCCCAAATACCTCTCAAGAGAAAGCTAGGATTAGAAACTAACTCAAAATCTAAAAAATGCGTATTGGAAAAATATTTTTCCTTTATCTAGAAACAAAAGATAATGGATTAAAAACTAACCTCCATGCCTGCTTACCCACCTTTGCTAAACTAAATTCATGCAACCTCTTAAAATCCAAACCCGCCAACACAATGCAGATGACTCATCATGTCCCAACTTGCCCAATTAATAAGAGTATGATTCAATCCCTTTCCCCACCAAAAATTAGACATCAGTCTTTGCAACTCAATACAAAACGACATAGGCAGTAAAAAAAGATTCATCACATAATTTGGCAAAAGCCCGCAAAACCGTTTTCAACATAATTTCTTCTCTTGCTGCGGAAATATTACGACGCTTCCACGAATTCAACTTCTTTCAAACATTATCTTAGAGGTAGCAATGAGCAGGTTTAGCCCGAAAAAAAATCGATGGTTTTGGCCCGCTGGTTAACCGAAATCAATTTGGCCTCTAACTGTAACCATTAAGCTCAGACTGAAACTATTGAAGGGGTGGCGGGCTTAGGTTCAACCATTTTTGAACTGTAGCCCGCCATAAACCGGAACCACTCGTGAACTGCTCGAACCGGTCAAAAAATAGCCAATTTGGGAAGTATCGAACCGTCTACTAACCGGCCCGCCTAAACCGTAGACCGCAAATTAACCAGTCCAGTGATGAAATGCCGGTCTCGGTCCAGTCCTGGTCCCCTCGTCCGCTAAACTGTGCCCGTCAGGCCACTATCCAAACCCGGCCCGGCCCGTGGCCTTTTCTACCTTATCTTTAATAAAACTAAATACCTCTATCTTGTTAATACTAATCCTACTTGGAAGGCTAAGATAAGAACCCAAATCATCCTTGTCTACTACGCCCAGAATACCACACCATCTGAACAAATATCATTAGGCGCATTTCGAGACAAACATGCAAAAAAATTTCTCAAATTAATATGTTAACCAGAAGCCACCGCATACAACTCAATAACTTTATTCACCAAGCCCGCTTCAGCCTCCTGCGCTTGAAAAACTAACAAATTTTCATCGACAAAAAATAAGTGATGTATCACAATAGCACCATATGTAATCGCATATACATGCCAACAACCATCATTAACTCTACTCTGGATAAGACGTAATAACCCTTTAGTACATAAAATAAACAAATAAAGAGAAATCAAATTCTCCTGTCGAATTCCTCAAGATGGAACAATTGGTCCAAGATGCTGACCATCATGCACCACTCAATAACGAACTGAAGGTACACAATTCATAATCAAATTAATCCACCACTGATGAAACCCCATTTTAAACAAAACCACAACAATATAACCCCATTTTAATTGATCATAAGCCTTCAAAATATCTATCTTCTATGTTGAAAAACCCCAATTTCAATTGATCATATGTAATAATACTGTTATCTTGGATGCTCCTCCTTGCCACAAAAGCATTCTAATGAGGTGAAATAATATCAAGCAAAAAACCTTCAACATATTAGCAACCGTCTTACTCATGATCTTATAAATTACATTAAAAGCACAAACGATCTCAAATCCCCCATAACCTCAGGACTAGCTTTCTTTAGAATAAGAACAAGCAAAATCTTATTCAAGTTTGCCGGAAAAGAACCTTGGTTCGAAAAATGAACACAAGCCGCTTAAACTATAAGGACATTATTTCCTCGATAATTTTGGAAAAAAAACAAGGATGAAACCATCAACACTAAGAGCCTTTTCTAGATGCACAATAAATGCAGCTATCTTAATTTCATTACAATATAGACCTAGTATCACAACATTCATATCAGTAAAGACACGACTTGGAATAGCATCCACCACTGCCTCCATGCTACTTGCATTAGTAAAGAATGAAGAATAGAAATAATCAGTAATAATCAAGCTTAACTCAGATTCCTCCTCCACCTATACGCCATCACCATTCTTCAATCTCATAATATGATTTTTCCTCTGCTAAGAAGATGCAGCCGAATGAAAATAGTAGGTACTCTTATCACCCTCACATAACCAAAAAACTTTGGCACACTGTTTCCATTTCACTTCATTATCATTCAAAATCCCATTAAACCAAACCTTTGCCTCCAGGAACGCATTAACATCCACAAGCCGATGAAAACCCCTAAGCTCCTAAATTATATGCTTACATTCCCGAAGCTCAGCCTTTCGCTCCTACTACAACGTCGAACCCCAAAGGAAAAGAGCATAACTACACGACGAAAAAAGATTAATCAAACTCAACCCTTCATACTCGGCCCTAAAATTTTGAATCAACTCATGGCAAGTAGGACATGCAACCAATAATTATCAAACCTGAAACGAGCTGTAGAAGACCGAGGCATATACACCCGAAGTTTCAAAAAAATTGAAAGATGATCTGAAGAAGAGGAATCCAACAAAAATGCCTGAGCCAACAGAAAATTTGCTGCCACAAAAGTTTGGATTCAATAAGAGTACCAAAATCCCTACCATGTTCCTAGGTAAACGGGTACCTACCTATAGCAAAATCAAAAAGGCTAGAACCATCCACCGTTGCCCCAAAACCATCAATTAAATTTTGAGATTTTTGACACCCCCCTTCTTCTCATATTGGTGTAGAATATCATTAAAATCACCCAAACATACCCACGGTAAAGAACTATAATCCACCTGTCAGGGATATTACCTTAAAAGTACTCAAAATATAACATTCATCACAACATGAACACTAGAATTTTACTTTGTTCACCTTACACACAGTAAGGTTACGTCCAAGGGGAGAACAGACCTCTACATTCATCTTATTAAAATCAGAATCAATGTACAGATTACAAACCTAAGAGGAAGAACTCTCAGACTCTCTCTCCTTACAGAATCTCAAGATAAACATAGAGATTCAATTAATCACTCTTTTAAAACAATCTCATAGCCAGAATGCTCAAAGAAATCAAAGAGCAGAAAGATCAACAACACAGAGAGAGAAAACGAAGAGAGCCAAACAAAAAATTGTTCAAAGAAAACAACTCAAACCCTAGGTGACCCATTAGATCTTATCACAACAGTATTTATATCTAGGTCAAGCCACACAAGTCACACGAGTCAAAAGAGCCCCACACATGAGACTACCATTTTGGCTAATGAAGCAGAACGCAGCATATTGTAAACAAAATGCATGCATTAGTTGGTAAGAAGAGAAGATCATCCTGGGCCTCCAACCTTAGGGCTTGGGCAAAATCTGAGTCACACAGCCCACAAATCTCCACCTTGACTTTGACTCTTCAAAGACTAATGCGTTAAATTATTCTCACCATGTAATAACCATAGGAAATATTCAATTAGGACTTTATAATCTCAAGCATGCTTAAAGCATCCTAGAATTTAGCAACAAAAACAGTTTTAGTCAGTATATCAGCAGGATTAACAACAGTAGAAATCTTTTCAACAACAATATCACCTTTATCAATAACATTTCTAATAAAATGCAGTCTAACATTAATATGTTTTGTTCTCTCGTGATATACACTATTTTTGCTTAAGTGTTTGAGAATCACAAAACACATTAACTTTATCCTATGAGAAACCTAATTCAGTAACAATATCTTTGATCCAAATAGCTTCCTCAATATATTCTGCTTATGTTGTAGAAAGAGCTACAACATGTTGCAGACTAGATTTCTAGCTAACAAGATTATTACCAAAAGTAAAACAATATCCAAAAACATATCTCCTCTTATCCAGATCAGTAGCAAAATCAAAATCACAATATCCAATAACATCATGCATGTCAGTCTGTTTAAACAACAAACAAGTAAACTTTGACCCTTTCAAATATTTGGCCAACCATTTCACGGCATTCCAATGGATTTTATTTGGGTTACTCATAAACCTACTGACTAAACCAATGCCATATGCAATATCTAGTCTGGTACAGACCATTGCATACATCATGCTACCAACAAGGCTTTGATACGAAACATTACTCATATATTCAGACTTTGCCAAGGTTATTGGCTTCAGATTGGCACTTAATTTGAATTGAACTCCAATAGGTGTTGCTGCTTCCTTGAATATGTCCAGATTAAAACATTCAAGAAATTTATTCACATAATCCTTCTGTGTTAAAAATAGAATACCATTTTTCCTATCTCTTACTATGTTCATGCTTAGGATTCTTCTAACAGGACCTAAATCTTTCATTTCAAACTTTTTATTCAATTTCAGTTTCAACTTATTAATCTCAAATAGGCTTTTACATGCAATTAACATGTCATCAACATAAAGTAAGAGATAAAGATACATATTATTTGTCAACACAGAATAATAAACACATGGATCATAATCACTTCTTTTAAACTTGTTATTAATCATGAATTCATCAAATCTTTTGTATCATTGTCTAGGTGCCTATTTAAGACCATATAGTGATTTCTTTAATTAACACATAATGTTCTTTACCAGATTCAATGAAACCTTCTAGTTGTGTTATAAACAGTTCTTCTTCAAGATTTCCATGAAGAAAGGCTGTCTTGACATCCAGTTGTTCCAATTCCAAATTCAACATGGCAGTAATGGACAAAAGAATTCTAATGGAAACAAGTTTAACAATAGGTGAAAATATTTCATGAAAATCTATTCCTTCAACTTGAGAAAATTTTTTGCAACAACTCTAGCTTTAAACCTTTCTGAGTTTAAGCCTGGTATTGAAGGTTTTCTCTTGAAAATCCATTTACAACCAATTAACTTCTTTCGTGGTGGTTTAGGCATCAGTTTCCAGGTATGATTTTTTCTCAAAGAGGACATTTCTTCCTCCATAGCCAATTTCCAGTAGTTCAAGTTACTAATGTTCTTGGCTTCCTCATATTGATGACCTACAGTAGAGTCAGGAGAAAGTAAGCTTATATTTAGAATCTACGAGTTGATAGCTTTTCGATGACATATAATTCGTCAAGTTTCATTATCGTTGCAATTTTTAGGTGATTGGTGGTGGCTAAGGTTTCTACATGAAGAAGATGAAAATGACATGTTTCTGTTTCATTTTACTAAAATGTATTAAAGTGTATTGAATTTTACTGAATTTTATTCACATTTATTCAATTGTATTGAAGTTTACTGATAGTAAATTGTGAACCTTACTGAATTGTATTGAAGTTTACTAATACTGAATTGCATTGAAGCTTATTAAATTGTATTGAAGTATACTGAATTATTTTGAAGTTTACTGTATTGTATTTTCTAAAGCTAATTTGTATTGAAATTTACTGAATTGTATTGAAAATTATTAGATTGTATTGACGTTTATTGAATTGCACTAATTATTGATTTTCACTAATTTATATTCATTCTATTTATTTCTAATGATTTTTATTCATTGTACTGATGTGTACTGATTTTTATTCATTATACTGATTTGTATTGATTTACTAATTTCAATTAATTATACTGAAATCTATTGATTTAAACTAATTTCTATTCATTATACTAAATTGTACTAATTTTTACTAATTTATATTCATGTTAAATATTTGTATTGATTTCTAATGATTGGTACTGATTTCTAAATGCTATTGAGTTGTATTGGTTTTTACTGATATCTATTGAATGTATGTAATCGGCAGAAATTTATTTTCGTCATCGATTTGTATTTAATCGGCAGAAATAGTTTTGGTCATAACTTTTGCTACGGGCATTACAACTATTATGACCACTTTTCGGAAAGTTCATTTAGAGATCTATAGGAGATAGAGGACTTTGCTTCTATAACACCTTGATGTAATGCCTAAAAATGCCATTTAAGCTTCCTAAATGCATTTTGAAGTTTTTTTTCCTATGTTTTCTAGTGTGTTCTTGAACTTTTTCCTTATTTACTGAATGCTACTGATTGTTACTGATAATCATTCTTATTGAGCCTTATTGAAATTTAGCAAGTTGTCATATTCATCTTCTCCAACCTTATAAAACCCTAGCCACCACCTTAACCTAACCGCCGTCTGACAGGAAAACGACCAACAAACCAACCGAGCTATACCAAATCTGAAAGCACTCAACAAGACGAGTTGTTTGACACTAGAATCGTGGCCATAGGGTCACCAAAAGGCCGCAAAATAGCATCAAAAAATTCTACAGAAATTGAAGATTCATCATTGACCAGTGCATGCGGCAGCTACAGAAATCCAAAGACGGCAATCTTGATGGCATTGGACTCAGAAAAAAGTCAAATATCCACCAGTGGGGCGCATGCCGATGGCGGTGGTGAGGGCTTCCGAATTTTTAATTTTTTTATAACAATTAAATTATTTTTATTAGGTAGATGTAGTTTTGAAATTTTTTTGCCTTTCTTTTTTCGATGTGTTATTTTATAACTTTGATAGTTTTGTGTCATTTTTTAATAAATAAATTATATTTGTGTTATTTTCCTAATTGTCTTTTCAAATTTTTTAACATAAGAAAGTAGATTTATTTATGAATTTAAATTCAAATTTATTTATGGCATAAAGATTTTTCTTTTGATCGTTCACCATAAAGTAAGGTGGCGCAGTAAATCAAATTGAAGAGAGTGTAATTTTAAAGAAGTGTCTTTTTAAAAAAATTTAGTATAAGTAAATAATGTAAAGAAATAAACATATTTTCGTAAATTTTCATTTTTAGTCTTAAAAATACATATATTAACTCATATATTAATATATCATATATTTGTGCTCTTTTTTTAAAAAAAAAAAATACAAATGATGACATTTATAACAATTTGAGATTTTTGTAAATTAAGGAACAATTTAATATTTTTAGAATATTAAAATTTCCTAAAACTTCTTTCATTAACAAATTTCTAACTCTTTTCAATTTTAAACCAAATCTTTTCAATTTTAAACCAAAATACTCCTAGTTTAATAACATTAACCAATTTTATCATAATTTATCATAATTTTATATTTTTAAATTATAAAAGTATATTTTTCCATTCATTTTACTTTCAAATTAATTTATATGATATATTTAAATTATTTAGAATAAATTAATTTAAATTATTTATCTTATTCTTAATTTCATTCAATTAATATTCTAATTAATTTAAAATATATTTTTTAAAAAATAAATAATTTGATTATACACATTAATTTTAGTTAATTAAAGTATGTTTTATATTTTTAAATTGCATATTGTTCTTTGCAGATGCTATCAGATAATGACTTTCACACTAATTGTATAACACCTCTTATTGAACTCTTATGTCATAAAACATGCAATTTTTTTTTTAAAATATAACATACTTAACATATATATATATATATATATATATATATATATATATATATATATATATATATATATATATATATAACTAACATGTTGCATTCTCATTTTAAACCTATTAACATCTTTAACATACTTACAACATACATAACCATGACATTCTTATTGTACATGTATAACATATGGTGTCTCTTCTCATTTACCTTTACCTTTGGTTAATCTTATATTTCTCCACACCATAAGCATATTCAAACATAACATGCTATACATATATCAAAACATTCTTAATATATCAAGTTCGTTAACCATTAGCCTTATTTACAAATTACAAGCCATAAGACAAAATCTACATAATAAGATGATACAAATGATGAAATGCGAGAGAGAGAGATCCTAAGCTTCGGCTGACGGACCCAGAAGAATGATTACAGAACTGACGCTGTCAGTTGCCCCAAGGAAATCTGGAATCATGTAAAGGCAATCTAATGAGTTACGAACTCAGTAAGTGTAAACTATATAATATAAATAAATCAATAAAACATAATTGCAAAATATTAAACAGAACCTGTCAAGGAATTTATCTCTTAGGACTCCTCTTATCCAAATAATCACAGATACTATAATCTATGTTACTTAATATATATATATATCCATATTAGTCAACACATGATCATATACAAATGTAAACATAGCATATAAACCAAACATGTAATTCGGTTAATCATAACTTATCAAAATAACATAATTCCAGATCATATTCATTGTTTCATAACATAGCAATATCAAATAGCAGACCTGAAAACACATAGTGCGATTTGTGTGAGTCGCATAGTCAGCAAGTGCTAAACAAAGCAATATCATCTATCAAATAAGGCAATTCATCAAGGACATATCAACATTACTCAATATCAGATCAATATAACCTATATATCAAATCATATCTTAAAATGCCTAATGACATGTCATTCCTTTTTCTTTAGTTGTGATTTATCGACTAAGTGTTGCCCCGGGAATTTCACGGCATATCAGTAACCATAGCTGGCCAGCAAACTTGTAAGACCGGAATATATCATCGGTCAAAAAGGGATCCGTGGATCAACCTTTATTATGCAGTATACACCAGATCATTCTGCATCGTATAGGACCCGTAGGTTTTTCTATAACATATAGGACCAATAGGCCTGTCCGTCAAATCATAGAGGAAACCGTAGTTTCTCACACGTGAAATCTGCAAACACTGGCTATGATAATCACAACGGCCATAATTAAGTTTTGTGAACATGTACTTGTAAATCATACTTGTCATTGTCGTCATGCTTCATATAATTATATGAACGGGTTTTATTACCGGTTAACAATAACATGTGTATATCATATAAACCAGATCAATTAACTCAACTGGTCGGATTCTAGCACTGACTCAGGAACCACAAACATAACAATTCATATATCATATATCCAATTGACCGGCCTTCAGTACCGGTCCAAACAATATATCTAAAACATATAATAGCAGTTTCATACCTCATAGATGACTAGACTTCGGTTCCAGTCTAAACAACTCAATTTAACATATTTGGCAATGTCACAAAATTCATATCAATCACATATAAACCATATATCAAATATCTCTAAGTGACCCGGCTTCAGTACCGGTCCAGACAGCTCAATAATACTATAACATTTCATTTTCATATATCACATATGACCGGCTCCAATACCAGTCCAAACAATTCAATATAACATATTTGACAATCTTACAAAGTCATTTCTACACATATAAGTAAGTGGGTTTAACACTTACCGTACTGTTGTGAGCTCGGTTGGGTCTCGGGTAATTCACCCCGCCCTGCTCGAGGACTCGATGCGCCTATAATGCATAACATAGCAATGATATTCAATTAACCAAATCAGAAATCCATATATGCTATGATGCATGATTTCATATTTAACCTCTGTGTTATATCTGTATAAAATTAAATCCATATATTTCCTTAATGAAAATTATTTCATAACATTATAAACATATTGTGAAATCTCAATTTTTCATATAATAATTATAATTAAGAATAATTATAATTATTAAAACCAAATCCAAGTTTAAATAAACCAAACAAATAATTAAAACCAATTTCATACTTAAATTCTTTAACCAAACATTTAAATCTTGATTTTCAGCCTCAAAACGATCCCAAAATAAATTTATGACATCAAAAACGGATTCAAGACGTCGAAATTAGGCTGGAAGGGCTAAAACATAATTTATAAAGTTTCCAGGTCAAAAGTGCAAATACTTAAAGTTAAGGGACCAAAATGTAATTATCCAAAATTACCAAATCTGCCCAGAAGGGCTATTTTGTGAAGTGCAGTAACTACAGGGGTCAAATTGCAATTTTTATAATTTAAATCTACTGGACTAAATTGGAAACAACTCAAAATTCATTCTGCTGGACTAAAATGCAAAAACATATAAAGTTTAGGGGTTCAAAATAGGAATTACCAAAATCCAGGCACCAGAAGTGCAATTTACCAAAACGCAAAACCCCCTGCCATTTTGGCCGCTGGCACGCTGCCCCGCAGCCTCTCGCGCGCCTGGTTCAAAACGCATGCAGAGCGTGTCGTTTTGGACGCCTGCCAGCCGCGCCTGCCCGCTTGCCCCCTGCCGAGAAAATCTGTCTCTCCAGCCAACTTCCCTACCACGTTACGTCCTCCTCCGGTGGCTTTCCGGCCAACTAAGACCACATTTCTCTTCCTCTACACACCCTCTAGCTAACCATCGAAGCCAAATTTCCAGAAACCCTCTGGATCAAAAGATACAAGCCCTCAAAGTTGGCTCCTCAACACTGCTCACCTAGAACCCAGAATTTTCCTAACTCTCAACCCAACTTCCAACCACCTTTCCGGCCACCTCCGATGGTTTTTTGGCAAACTAAAATGATCAATATCTAGACAAACATACCCTCTACAGACCCATATATCCAAAACTCACATAGGCTTCACCAATTGGATGTTATAACCCTCCAAAGTTGGTACCCTAAAACTGCCTTAAGAACTAGAATTTGTACCTAGAAATTTTCTCTCTATTCTCCTTCGATTTCCAGCAGTTCCCTACCATTTATAACACTTCTAATCACTACATAACCTTCTTAGGAACATACTAAAATAGATGGATTGAAGGTTTCACTTGGATTTCTTTCTTTTCTCTTTCTTTTCTTTCTTTTTCTTTCTTTTCTCTCCTTTCTTCTTCTCTCTTCTTTCCCTTATAAGTTCTACCCAAACTAGGCTGTTCCAGCCCCTATTTCTAGTCTCCAGAACATGCACACACCTTACACAACAATTCCAGTAGCTGCTTGGTCTTAATTTGGCCAAAAACTATCCATTTTAACCTTTAACATAACTTAATACTTAAGTTTCCTTTCTTTCTTTCACTTAATCTTTCCAACATCATAAATCAGCCTCTAAAGTCATTCCAGAACCCATTTCAAATACATTTTGGTGTCAAAATAATATGTAGAACACGTGTCTGAAGTTTCGTAAAAATCGGAATCCGAAAAGGGGTCGCGGTTCGCTCGGTGCCCTAAACTGAGTCCGAAGCTCGACGATTTTTATGGAACCAAAACCGTACGACGTTGTCGTAAATTTAGGGTTCCGAAACTCTTTAAAAAATATATCGAAATATCAAAATCATTTGAATCATATTTTACGCGATTTTGGCATTTTCCGATCGCGCGAGTCCGAAAACCCTAATTAGCTCCGTTTGTGTCTTTCGACGACAAACGAGCCCATAACATAACTTGTTTTTCTTATTCAAATCATATATCATCAAATAAAAATCATATATTCCATGTTTAACTTAATTATCAAATCATATCATGATGCATTTTAATGAAAATGCACAAAATGCATGAAATGACGTCGGAACGACGTAGGGTTTAGGGTTGGAATGTCACAATAATCAACCAAGGAGAAATTACATTGACCTCGGAATGCTAATCGCTTTAGTTTTCCGAGAAGCTAAAAGCTGGATATCTGAAACCATTAGAGGCGAGACCACTGCCCAACCCATTACCTGCTAACTACAGAATTAATGAATACTGTGAATATCACCGAGGAAATAGGCATAAGACAGAAGCCTGTTAGACCCTAAGAATATGGATCCAATTCTTGGTGGATAATGGGACAATCATACCCAATAAAAAGCCTAATATCAACACTAACCCTCTTACCAACCATGGGTTAAATTCTATAACCACCCAAAAAGAATCACGGATCCAAGACTTGGTGGATAATGGGTCAATCATACCCAAGACAAAGCCTAATATGAACACTAACCCTCTGCCCAACCATGGGTTAAATGATATAACCACCCAAAAAGAATCATTTGATCCTTTCAAACTTTTCTTAGGAATGAACAACATATAATTCCTGGACTTGAATGACCTCTCTGAAGAAGTTGATGCCATAACCCACAGTGGAAGGCAGTATGAACCTATTGTCCTTGATAAGGTTCCAAGAAAACCTAGTGAGGAAACACCGGAACCAAAAGAAGATCTGGTATTAACCCAAGTTAAGAAAACCCAAGCTAAGGTATCCATATGGGAGCTTTTAGCCTCATCCTTTTCTCATCGCCAAGCTCTTTGCAAGGCCTTGAGCAACTTCAAACATTAGTGAAAATGAGTCCGGAAACACTTATGACCACTTTAACCCAAGCATCTAAGACACAAAACTTCGGTTTCTCAGATGAAATCATGGAAACCACAATGAAGCCCTATATGTCATGGTTCAAACCCGAGATAGAACTGTACCCAAGGTGCTCATTGATAATGGGTCAGCTTTGAATGTATGCCCCTTAAGAATAGCAAGCTGTTTGGGTCTAGAGGTTTTTGATTTCACACCTTCTTATCAAATAGTTAAAACATATGGTCGAAGAGAAATTCTGGGAGTTGTCACACTTTCAGTAACTATTGGGCCATCCAAAATGGAAATCTCATTCCAAGTCATTAATGTTCACATAAGTTTTAATCTCCTTCTTGGAAGACCGTGGATACACTAAGCCAGAGCTGTACCTTCCTCATTACACTAGAAGGTTAAGCTCTCTTACATGGATAGAATAATTACTGTTCAGGGGGACAATTACAGTCAGCTTAGAAATGCTAGAGATTAGTCTCTCCTTGAGTTTAATCCTACAAATTCAAGTATAGCCTCTCTGGATTCCAGTATGACACCGTACAGTATAAAAGGTGGGGTGTCAAGTCCTTATGTTCTCTTTGACTTCTGGATTCCAGTATGACACTGTACAGTATAAAAGGTGGGGTGTCAAGTCCTTATGTTCTCTTTGACTTTGAGACATTACAAATCAAGTGTATGGTAGGGTTGATGCTGGAAATGTCCTACTTGCTTGGGATGGCTATGGCCAAGTCCGGAAAAGTACCTCCCTTAGTGCCAGCTTGAGAAAGTCTGGTTGCCAATGGAACTTTTGGTTTGGGATATGAGCCAATAGAGGAAGATCAAATGGACATGGACTTTGGACCTCGAAGAGCCCAAGGTTCACAAAAGAGAGACATCATAATGCATCCCTATTTTAGAACCCTTAATGGCTACTTTGTCAAACTTAGGGAAATAATTCCTTATTGTAATTTCCAGGAGTCATTCTATTGCCCTAAAGCCAAAAAGATGTTGTCAGGAATGAAACTTCTTACTAATGTGCTTAAAGAAAAGTCAAAAGCTTTATCTGCCCAATATATGGAAGATTTAATGGAACCTCGTCTCTTTGATGAAGTTGCAATGATCATGAACTTTGAAGGACTCCCGAATCCGGTCTATTTGGTCAAGTCAGCTCAAGAACTTTTGGCCAATTGGTATACTAAAAAGTAACAACCCATTGTCCAACTTAGTGTTAAGCTAAGCCCCGAGTCCGTCCTTGTACAACTTGAGTCAGAACTTAGTCCTCTTGAGTCTGATCCAAAGTTTCTTAAGTCAACCAATCTGAGTTTCGAGTCTGATGTAACTGTTGAGGATAATTTCCTCCATTTCAATAATAATATCCAAGATTTTGCTTACCTTATTTGACAATTTTCCTAAGTAAATTATGGTAAAAATAAAGAAAAAATTGAAATAAATAAACAAAAGAAAAAATAATAATTGGCAAAGAAAATGAATTTACGTTCATTACATGCGATTGCACATATAAAGATCAAATTGCTAGGTGCCTCAAGAAGTTCGCCGACTGTTTCATGTGGAAGCCGAGCAATGTCACAGGCTTAGATCCTACAATAGCAATGCATAAGATTTCAACTTTTCCGGGGGCAAAGCCGGTCAAGCAGAACTTGACAAGAATGAAAATCGAGTGGTCTTTGAAAATCAAGAAAGAAGTGGCCAAGCAATTAGATAAAAAGTTTATAGAGCCTATTGCTCAAACTAATTAGTTAGCCAACATTGTACCAGTCCTAAAGAAGGATGGAAATGTAAGAAATGTGTGTGGATTACCGAGACTTAAACAAAGCTTGTCCCAAGGATGACTTTCCCTTACCACATATTGACTTGCTTGTCGATCGAATGGCTGCACACGAGACAATCTCCTTGAATGATCTTGCTATAGAGTACAATCAGATAATAATGCATCCCCCCTGATAAGGAGAAGACAACCTTTATCACAAAATGTGACACCTACTATTATAGGGTCATACCTTTTGGACTCAAAAATGCCGGAGCAACCTACGAAAGAATGAGTACAACAATTTCCACGACATAATTCACAAAGATGTAGAGGTATATGTGGACGACATGGTCATCAAGTCAAAAACAGCTAAAGGTCGTGTTTATGAACTTGAGAAGTTCTTCCTTAGACTTTGGAAGTATAATCTAAAGCTCAATCCAGCTAAGTGACTATTTGGTGTAGCCTCCGAGGTATTCCTAGGTCATTTGGTTAGCCGAAGAGGTATTGATATAGATCCTTCTAAGTCAAAAGCAATTCTCGGAATACCACCTCCAAGAACCGAAAAAGAAATCCAAGGTTTTCTGGGGAGACTACATTACATCATCCGGTTTATTTCACAATTAGCCGATACTTGTGGTCCAATCTTCAAGCTCTTAAGAAAAGAAGTTTCCCAATAATAGAATGAAGATTTCCAAAAAGCTTTTGATAAAGTCAAGCAGTATTTGCTAACTCCACCAGTGTTACAGCCTCCTAGGCTAGGTAAGCCACCACTACTTTATTTGTCAGTAACAGATGAAACTGTGGGAGCCTTACTAGCCCAATAAGCAAAAGACTCAAAAGTTAAAAATGTCGTCTACTACCTTAGCAAAAGAATGCTAGAGTATGAGCTTGAGTACAACTGGATTGAGAAGTTGTGTTTAGCTCTAGTCTGGGCCTGCACCAAGCTATAGCACTACCTATCTTCTTACATTACTTATGTCATTGCAGAATCGAGTCCCTTGAAATTCCTTATGGAGAGGCCGGTTTTGGATAGTAAAATGGCTAAGTGGGTGTCAGTGCTCGCAGCCTTTGATTTAAAGTTCATCTAGAGAGAAGCAGCTAAAGGTGGAGTCGTAGCAGACCAACTAGCTGAATTACCCATTACATATCAAAATGCAAGAGATAGAATTCTCTGATGAAGATCTTTTGAATGTAGACAGTGCTTTTTGGGAGATGTACTTTAATGGATCTTCCAATCATCATGGCAATGGAATTGGGGTAGTATTCAAAACTCCTTCAGGCGAATACATTCCAATTGCAGTCTTCGGTGATTCTAACTTGAAGCGTCCTCCTACTCAGTTTCAAACGCCAGAAAGGCAGCAAAGTTCGTCCGTACCAACATCCTTTGTCGGTATGGGATACCTTTTAAGATCATCATAGATAACGGGTCTCGTTTCCAAAAAGAGTTTGCAAACTTATTAAAGGATAAGAAGATCAAGCATCATAACTCTTCTCCCCTACAAGTGTTAATACTCTAATTTTGTGGCTCGAAAAACTGAGTTCCACAGACTGCAAACAGTAAAGCCGGACCGGGCGTCACCGGAAAACAATACCGGAAGTGTGCCTCCATGGTACTAGGAACGTCCAGGATTTTACGAGGGTTACGGAAATGCCCTCGGAAAATCCATCGAGTCCCAGAACGTCACGAAAAGGCTCCAGAACAAAAAATACGTGAGTAGCTAAGGCAGGGTGCCCCTGGCCACTCTCTAGGGCGCTCCAGGCAGCTCTAAGTCAATTGTTTGGGCGATTTTCACCCTATAAATACTCCCTCCAACACACTTTTTCCCCACACCTTGAGCTGTGTTAACAACCGCTCTCTTCTCCCTTTTTGCCTTTGGTGATTCCTCATCTCCAAGCAATTCTTTACTGTTTTTTGCATTGCATCATTGTGATAATTTGCATTCATTCATAATAATCACTAATAAAATAAGTCCAAATCAAGCTGAAGCTGCGAAGCGGGCGGCGATTTCCATAGACATGGATCTAAACTCAATTCTTTTGATATAATTCTCTTCAACCTCCTTCTCAAATCATGCATACACTAAATTTTGCATAGTATACTCACACCTTTTGGCCTCAAGGCCCAAATAAATCGATCTTTTGGCCGCAGCGCCACCTAAAATCATCCAACTTCGGCCTCAAGGCTTAAAAATCACTCTTTTGGCCGCAGTGCGACCCTAAAATTACCTTTTGGCCCCATGGCCTAATAAAACCCCTTTTTCCCCAACAGAAACAAACTAAAAATGCTTTTTTGGCCAAAAAAGCTAGAAAACCAATTCTCCCCTAGCGGAGGCATACAAAAATCATCTTTTTGGCCCAAAGGCCTAATAAAAAATCAATCTTCCCCAGTGGAAACAACACGAAATCACATTTTTCGACCACGAACATCGATAAACTCCTTTTTCGGCCACAAGGCCTAATTTTCACATTTTTCGACCATGGACGTCGATAAACTCCTTTTTCAGCCACAAGGCCTAAGTTTCATATTTTTTTCGACCACGGATGTCGATAAACTCTTTTTCGGCCACAAGGCCTAAATTTCACATTTTTCGACCACGGACGTTGATAAACTCCTTTTTCGGCCACAAAGTCTAAATTTCACATTTTTTCGACCATGGACGTCGATAAACTCCTTTTTCGGCCATATGGTCTAAATTTCACATTTTTTGACCACGGACGTTAATAAACTCCTTTTTCGGCCACAAGACCTAAATTTCACATTTTTCGATCACGGATGTCGATAAAATCCTTTTTCGGCCAAAAAGCAAAAATTCACACTCATACACTCACGCCTTTAAATAGGCAAGTTCAAACTACATTGACCTTGATCTCTCATTGAACGAGAGTATGTTGGCATATTCGAGATCTAACCTCGAATAGCAGGTTCATCCTCAACTTTATCAAATCTCTTCATCCACATCCTGCATTACATACATTTAGGAGAAAGAATATTCAGATGAATGCATGACATAACCTCTGAATCCACCTCGGGTTTGTAGACTTGTGTCATTCATCCATTGGGGCGATCAACCTAGAAATAAGTTAATCGCAAAACGGAGTCACTAGAGGTTCTTTCTTAATTTTTCCCCTTTATCAAAATAAATTACGTGGTGACTCTACACACATACATCACCCCGAATGAACATCCCTAGCTAACCCGTCCTCCCGCGCAGACCCCGGCGGCTCAAAAGGGACCGATTTCGGTAAGGGTTCACAACAGGCCGCAGACTAAAGGGGCTATAGAAGCAGCAAACGAATCCATAAAAGTCATCCTACAGAAGATGGTTCAAAACTGTAAGAGTTGGCATGAACAGTTACCCTATGCCTTATAGGGTTACAAAACTGCCATCCGAACTCCTACTGGGACAAACCTGTATTCTTAGTGTATGGAATGAATGCGTTGAACTCGAAGTTCATTCAGCCGGAGTTATCCAAGAAAGCCAGATCAATGATGCCGATTGGATCAGCAATTATCGCTGCCAACTTTTAGGTCTAGATGAAAAAAGACTACAAACCTTGCATCGAATCTAGGGTTATCAAAGACGAATGGCTAGGCATTTCAAAAAAAAAAGGTCAAAGATCGAAAGTTGAAAGAAGACTGTCTAGTCTCAAAACCAATTTGAGCACCATTCATAGATCCCCATGGAAAGTTCCGTCCTCATTGGGCTAAATCTTACCTCCTGAAGAAGATACTTTCTTGCGGAGCACTCATTGTAAATCACATGCATTTTGTAACAAGAACTACGTAAACATAATTCTCCTTTTGTAAGAAAAAGAAAACACAAGAAATAAATGTACAACAGAGATACGTAGGTAATCCTATGGGTTCGGTTCAAATTAATAAAATTCACATTTCCATTTTATCAATTGAAAGAAAAATAAGAGCTCGCTAAGTCGAAAACCCAAAAGTGCGGTTTAGGCAAAAAATTAGAGTATATGAGAATAAAAACAAAAGCTTGCTAAGTCGAAAACCTAAAAGGGCGGCTTAGACAAAAATTAGAGCAAACACAAAAAATAAATAAATAAAAACTTGCTAAGTCGAAAACCCGAAAGGGCAGTTTAGGCAAAAATGAGCAGTTTGCTAAATTGAAAACTCGAAAGGGTAGCTTAGAAAAAAGTTAGAGCTAAAATAAAAATAATAAAAGCAAAATTGTACCTAGAAAGACAAAATCTTTGAAAATGTCCAATTTAAAAGTCCAAAGCAAATTGAGTCAAGTTAAAAAATCCAAAAGATAGATAAAAACTCTCAAATTGAGTCAAGTGATGAAAAGCCAAACTAAGTCTCCACTCTCTGCAAGGGGCGACATTCTCAATCTTCCTTAGACCTTAAGTCTTCCTCTAACTCCTCATCTTGTGAAGTCATCTTAATCTCTTCGTCAGTCACCTTACCTCTCTAGGTCACTTAGCGGTGCATCCCTTCTTGGCTTCTCAATCGGCCATACTTGAGAAATAAATCAAGTTCGATACTCGGGGAAAACATCAAGTACACGCCAGAATCATCTATCAGAGATAACAGATCATTTTCAGCTTATCCACTAACATTTTTTTGGACATATGTTTCAGTAAAGTGAAAGAGGCTCTTAAAATATCTCAGACAGCCAGTCTTGATCTCATACCTAATCAAGGTGTCATTCAGATCACATCACATCCCACTATTGCACAAATTTCCTTAAAAAAAGGGACACATATCCTCCATCATCACCCAAAGAGAAAAACATGAGCCTTAAGATCTTAAATTTGATGCAAACCTTCAAAAAAATCCCAATCCACTACTACCCCCCATAGAATGGTCGAAGCAACCAAACCATATGGCCTCATATTGATCTTTTCCACTTTCAAGAGACTCCTAGTCCAGTTGTGCATGGCAAGACGGGTCTTTCCCGCACATTCGGACCTCGACCTCAAAATTCGCGATTCAGAAAACCACTAAGCTCCATAAATCATTTTTATGTCGGCCAGTATGGGGCAACTGTGAATACTCAAATTTTGAGGTCCAGTAAACCAAGTTTCTAAGACTACAAACTGTGACACCCCCGACCAGAGTCATACGTCTTTTTGACGTCATCACATGCATTTCATGCATTTTTGTTAAATGCATCAGAGATGATAAATGACATTTACATGAAATATATGATTTGAGAAATGATTATAAATGAGTTAAAAATGATAAACAATAGTGGTTTTAAGTTCGTTTATCGTCGAAAGACATAAACGGAGCCAATTAGGGTTTTGGCTCTTGCGACCGAAAAATGTCGGAAACGCGCAATACTTTAAAGTAGAATAATTTGGATATGTTTTGAATATGATAATATGTTATTTGAATGAGAATTTCAAGCTATGTTATAGGCTCGTTTCTTGTCGGAAGACACAAACGGAGCTAAGTAAGGTTTTCGGACCTGCGCGATCGGAAAACGCCGAAATCGCGTCAAATATGAGTCAAATGATTTTAAATGTTTCCATATGTGATTTAAAGAGTTTTGGGACCAAAACTATACAACGACGTCGTATGGTTACGGTTCCGTAAAAAATTGTTGAGGTTTCGGTTCGGTTTAGGGCACCGACCGAACCGCGTTAAATTTTCGGTTTTCGATTTTTACGAAATTTCATACACGTGTTTTACAATTTATTTTAACGTTGAAAACAAATTTTAGCTGTTGTTGGATTTGGTTTGGTGGATGAAATTGGAGAAATATGGGATTTGAGAAAGTAAATATAAGGAAAATAAAGTTATTTACTTAAATAATAGGTTTAATATATAT